>PKRV01000261.1:1487026-1568263 GCA_003709505.1 Hyphantria cunea
ATATAGCTGTATTTATTTAGCAGCTGGTTTATATATAACTAAATTCATTAAATTCGTGTGAATTAGATTATAATAATTTGTTGAAACTATTGTGGTCAATCAGTATTCGTTACCGCGAATGTCAAAATTTAACGTTGTTCTTATTTAAGAGAAAATCGGTATGTTATTTGTCTTCTAAAAATATTTATAATTTAATTTCATATTCGCGGTAATGAATGAAAAATTTAAAAAAACATATAATTTGATTCGATGTGAATTTTAAAATTTATGAAAATCAGAGATAACATGATGAAGTCATACAGCATGTGTACGTAATTATATTATGTACTTAATGACACACCAACATTAAACATTTCGAAAAGTATATAACTCATGTTACGAACTTGTTGCGCCTAGTATCATAGAGCAGCACCGGCCTATGGACCGAAGGGGAGTAGCCATAACGACATTTTCTGATACTAAACAGTTTTTTTTAAGGGATGGTGGGCAAACGAGCAGACGTATCACCTGATGGTAAGCGATTACCGCCGCTCATGGACACCCGCAACTAGAACTAGAGGCGTCATAAGTGCATTGCCGGTCTTTGGGGTTGGGGGGAGGGGTTAGTCACTCACTCACTGAAATACAGCACCAGCGCTGTTTCACACCGGTTTTCTATGAGGCCGTGGTATCACTCCAGTCGAGCCGGCCCATTTATGCTGAAGGGGAAACTTCACTCATAGGTACACATTTTAGAATCACATACAAATACAACACACATACATACATTTTGTGTTATAACAGTGTAATGCGTAGGCCCATTTGGGCTTATAGTATCACATAGGGGAACGCCTGCGTATGGCTACTCCCAACCGCATTGTTCTATTGTAAGCATTGTCCTTAAAGCTTCGATTTATATTTAATCTGCTTATAGTTATTAAGTTGCCTTTTATGTAAATAGTATATGTATACATATTGATGCCTATATTAGGCATAATGTAAACTGTAGCTACAATTTATCCGTATTGTGTTAGAATATAATAATTGTACTATCTGTTACCTAGTATATATCAAAGTACACAACACATAGTGAACTATGAACTTAGTATTTAGTTAAGTTTATGTTAAGTAAATGTGTTATAAATTTCTTATTACTTGTTGTTGTCCGAAATGAAAAGCTTAAAATATCGTGCACGATCTTTAAAGCAAATATTTGATGTCTTTTTTATTGAGTATGGATTGTTAATCCTGATCTGAAACTTCTAGTAAAAAAATACCTATGGAAAATAAAATGCCTTGCTGAAGTGCAGTAATAAATATCAATATGAATGTGTGTGTATGATGGTAGAGATATGTCTGTGAATATTGCTTTTATGGGTTTTTTGCGTGTAGATGCAAGATTATATACCATATTAAGTATCTACGTTCTTTCAATTTTTTTATTCATTGTATTTCTAATAATATGTACATCTATTATGACGAAAAATATTATAAAAATTCTAGAATTTCGAGATTTGTTTAATAATATTAAAATATTCATTGCCTTAAAATACAATTTGGTATATGGAACTCTTAATGTAGGTACATATTATAAATTAAACACACACATGTAGAAATTTGAATTGCCATATTCTGCTAGTACTTAGGATATCCTGTGCTATAAACACCAGGAACCTTCAAGTTTTCAAAGACAACTCTTCTAACCTTTTTAATATTTTCAAGATTATATTTATATGACTGCACATGTGGCCTAGTGGTTTGAGCGGTCGCCACGCCACCTCTACTTCTCCAAGTGTGAACAACACTTTGTGTGATCCACAAATTGTTGTTCAGAGTCTGGGTATTCTTTGTGTCTTTCATGCATGGTTGTAAAGTCCCCCACGACACAGGATTTATTTCTAGTGCGGTAGTTGTCTTTTGAAAAGAAAGATAATTTTTGTTTCTCCAACACAAAGGGAGGATCCTCCAACCATGCGAGGTGATCATGCCCGGCGGACCACTGCCCAACAGATGATGTTGGGAAGTTGTATAAATGTTAATCGGCGCGTGAACTTCTATTGCGCGATGCAGGTTCGTTAGTTTCTTTGTTTCCTTCGTTACTCCGTTCGATGTATCTTCGGTAGATGGCGCTGTAGTATATTTCTATTCCGCTGTATATGGAAGTCGCCACAGAGTAATACTGGTGAATCTATTATTCTGTTTATTTTCGATGTTTAATATTTAAATATCTATGTTACAGGGAATATCATAAAAATTAGATGTAAAACATTATAATACCAAACATATTAATATTTATAAGAACATATATAAGAAATGCTATCAAAAAACACTAGACGGTGTTTAAGTCCGAATTTGTAAAGCGCCTTTTTAATAAACCACAATAAACTGGTATTAGAAGGGCTGAACAAGAAGTATTATAAAACAAATCTTAATGTTTAAATATATAAGTAGATGTCTATGTACATTAGCAGTGTTTTTTTATTCATGTATATTATTGGCTTTCACGCACAGGCATAACTCCTCGCCTCTTTCTTACACATTAAGTTCAAAATATCATAAAAGCACTGCTTATAGTTAAATAATGGTTATATTTTTTTTATGGAATAGTGGATAAACGAGCGGACTCATCGCCTTATAATTATTATATATATATTAAGTAATTACCGCCGCCCATGGACACCCAACACCAGAGGCGTCACTTTGAGGCCTTTGGGAGGGGCTGAGTTATGGGCCTCGGGTATCCTCACTCACTCTGTGAAATACAGCGCAGGCGCTGTTTCACGCCGGTTTTCTGTGAGGCCGTGGTATCACTCCGGTCGAGCCAGCCCATTTGTGCCGAAGTGTGGCTCTCCCACGGTAAAAGGTAAAATAAGGGGGTTAGTAGCAGCATGCGGTGTCTATACATTATGATCAGTGTTCTGTGGGTCAGATAATGAAATGAATACAGTACCACTCAAATACGCACACGATTTAAAGAAATAGAGAAGAGATGTTTCGTTAGAACAACTTAGCAGATTAAGGACCAGTTTCACCAGTACTTGATAAAGTTTCAGATTTTCCTTCTGCATCATTGGGCCTCGGGTCTCGCACTTACCAACGAAACACGACAGCACGAACGCTGTCGAGCCGGCGCGTTCGTGCTGAAATCAGCCTGGCTCTAAATACCTTGAAAATATGTCTCTATCCAAGAACTGAAAACAAAATCTGTGGTTATCTTGCAGATAGGTTGATATGAGTTAAGTGGTGGGTGAATTTGGTCCTTAATCAAGCTTCTTACCTGCTAAAAACAGTTTTCAAAATAAAATCCAAAAAGTTGAATAATTTTAAACGCCTAAGCTTAATTTGTGACGTCATTTAGTGGATGTGCGTTTGTTTGTGTTTTCATCGAAAATAATGCCGCTCTTGTAATAAACTTTCATATGGAAGTTTTTTTATAAACACAACGTCTATTTAGATCCCCTGCTTAAACCAAATTGGGATTTATTGGGAGTGGACGGAGCAAGTTATACTACCGATGACAGGCAAACTAAAGTCGACAATTTTGAATTTTGACAAAGCTATAAGACATTTTATTCCGTTTATTAATTAGTTTAGTTTAAATAATAATTTAATGCATAATTTAGTTAATTGACACAAAGTTACCCGTGGGAGAGCCACGCTTCGGCATGCATGGGCCGGCTCGACCGGAGTGATAACACGGCCTCACTGAAAACCGATGTGAAACAGCGCCTGTGCTGTGTTTCATCGAGTGAGTGAGGGAACCGGAGGCCCATAATCCAACCCTTACCCTCATCCCCCTCCCCATCCCCCAAGGCCGGCAACGTACTTGGGACTTGGGACGCCTTTGGTGATACAGGTGTCTATGGGCGGCGGTAATCGCTTACCATCAGGCGATACGTCTGCTCATTTGCCCCTATTACACTAAATAAAAAACAAGAATAGTGAGATACACGAATTTAATTTTTTTAAATCTTTAGTTTATAAAGCTTTAATTATAAAAGAGTATTAGCTGCCAGTATACGTGAGTTAGAACGTAGTAATTATTAACAATAATAATAGATGTTTATGAAGTATGTCGAAGGACTTAAAGGGAAATGTGAATTTTTAAATGTTCATTTAGTTATAAGTGTTTTATTTGCAGTTTTTACGTGTAAGGTCTGATAAGTTGCCGACGTAACGAAGGTATATTTTTATTTTGTTTTTATTTTTCTACGTAATTTCCGTGAGCTCAATGCACAATACAAATGCTAAGATGCAACTACATTTACTAGCTTTTATTAACGAGTGTTGCTATCTTCACGCTTACTTTTCAGACCACTTAGTTTACCAATAACTTTGTAATGTACTGCTATAAGAACTCAAAAATGTTTCATTATATAAAGTTAAGCGACCAGCAATTGACGCTTGTTTCTTTTTAAATTAATCGAAGTAAATGCTTGAGATGTTGTGGTTAAGAACAATGAAAACAACTTTTTTGAGAATCCTACTTTTAATTGTATGATTATTTTTAAAACTATATTATCTGTAGTGTGCCAGTCCACCGTCAATGTTATTTATGCACTTGTATGTGTAATAAGTACTCAATTAGACAATTTATAAACATGTGATAGAGTGTTGACGGATGAATGAATTTAAATAAATTTATTTATGTGATTTTTATGGTTTTATTCATTGATATAACATAGTCTAGTTGAAGGTGATTGGATGTCATCTAAACACCTGTCGAGCTGAGTCATGAGATGATTGCCGTAAACATATTTCCTAATAAATTTATATATTTATTTCCACTTAAAACAACCATCATAACATAACCACGTACCAATACAATAGTGATATATAAGGGTGGATATGACAATACGTCATTTATTTGAACTAGAATACCTACACATGTTACAAGTCCATATACAAAATTTTAAAATAATAAAATCGGTCGGAAAGACGGTCCCCATTTCATGTCATCCACATTTTTTTTATATTTTTTATCATTAATTCCATCACGACGAAGACTTGAAGACTCGAAGACTTAGATTTGAAGACTTGAAATACTTGACATTGGCAGAAATAGCTGATCCGGCTGATTGCCATATCATCAAAAGAAGAATAAAATCGGTCCAGTGGTTTAGCCACAGTACACTATTTTTTGTTTTAAAAATTTTCTACATGATGTATCCAATAAGACACTATCGTAAACGTAAGCTGTAGCTACGTTGCGTGCTGTTCTGTGCTTTAGAAACTGACCTGCCTACCACAGCATCGCGGCGCTTGCGCTATTGTCGCTTCGTTTAATCAACCAGGTCCAGGTCAATTGCAAATGGTGTCCTTATTGGTTTTAATTATTCAAGATATTAAAATAATTCTTAGTCTTTCGTCTTTCTTTCCATCCCATGGTTGCCTGTAAGAGATTGCCTGCGGGCGATAAGGCCGCCAATTGTACCTTCTACCTTTAAGTTACTATTGCAAATAATCTGGTGTACAATAAAGTGATTATTATTATTATATTTAGTTTGAAAAAAAATTTGTCTTAATTTTATTTCTGGGATAAATTATACAATCTCAAAGAAAACTAACATCTTTAAACAGGCCGTGATTTCATTTAATGTCGTATTGTCATATCCACCTTGTATATACGTATATTATAAGCGATCAAGGGACAAATTACGCAGGACTACATCATTGCAAAGAGAAGAGAAACTTGAAACAAACTATACCGACCTGTCAGGCCAGCGCGGTGTAGTCCAAAAGGCAAAAAAGGCCAAAACCTCCTTTCTAAACAGGTGTTATGTCCAGCAGTTTACTGTTAAAGGCTGTTCAAGTCTTATAAAATATTTATTCATTAATGTCCCACTGCTGGACTCGGATCTCCTCTCAGGAGAGGGTATAAGGCCATACGTCGCCATGCTGGCCAAGTGCAGGTTGGAGACTGGCAAGAATACGTCGTGGCTACGTATCTTGCCGTTGGATGTTTTTAAGCCACCCGAAGGCCTCCAACTACGCTTTACAACTGTTATAGTATGATAACAACCGGGACCGACTTGCTTAACGTGACCTTCGAATCACGGAGACGCTCATTGTAACATGCCACCAGCGGTCACCCATCCAGATACTGACCGCGCCGTCGTTGCTTACCCTCGGGGATTGTTTCTAATCACCGAGTGCAACTGGGCTATGAGCGCCTCAATGAATATATATAGTTATATTTTATTTGACTGCATGAACGGCATAGCGGTTTAAGCGGACACCTCGCTGCTTCTAATGCGCTGAATGTTGTGGGTTCAAACCCTATAAAGAAACAACTTTTTGTGTGATCCACAAATTGTTGTTCTTGTCCGTGTTCCTTGTGTCGTTTCGCGTATGTTTGTAAATTCCCTTGCGACACAGGATATATTGCTAGTGCTGGAATTCTTAAAAAGCTTGAGTGCGGATTCCACCTTGGATAAGACCCGATAGTTTTTGATTTCTTAATATTTCGTTGGTAGTTATCGATCGCCGACATTTTCCTTTCGATTTTAATGTTCTTGGTAAACTAAACATTATTCTTAGTTAGCTTAATTAAAAACAGATTGGGTTTAATAAAATAAAAAAAAAACAAATATCAGTCAGTCCGTTTAATAAATTATGTCATGTAAAAATTAATCACAATTTCAGACATATCTAAATGACAATGATTGTATTATATTCTATCATTACACTATACAAAGCGATTTCTCATTTCCTCTGTATAAGGTAATATCCAGGCACCATTTTGATATATTAACCATAAACACCTAGTTTTTTTAATAAACATCCAATACAAATATCAGTGTACACATGCAAGTGTGTCTCAAGTTTAAGATAAAGTTACAGTCCTATTATATTTTTCTTGATGCTGCGTTGTGGATAGAGTTAATTTTCAGTCAAATATTTAAAGCGAATATATAAAGTTGATAGGCATTATAAGATAGAAGGAGGATATAAGATTTAAGGTGAAATAAGAAGATTTTTATCCAATAGCGATTTCAAACGTATGTATAGTTTAGAAACGTTTGACTTTGGTAGACCACATAACTTAGTTATTTTTTATTATTTCTATTTAGCCTTTTTATCATTTCTATTTAGTCTAGTTACATAAAGAATTCCAGTAGAGTTTTGTGATCCTTTGAAGCATACATGGGATTACAAAACTTCCCAAATTAAGGATATTACGTTACTTAGAGTGATTAAATAAATAAATATTTCGGACATCTAATACACAACGCCAGACAACTGATATGAATAAATAAATACTTTTTTTTTGTAAATATATATATATTATACATAGAAGACACTCCGAAACAAATATTTGCAGATCATTCAAACATTTGGTCTGACCCAGGATTCGAACCCGAGACCTCATGGACAGCAGTCGCGTACGCTACCACTGCGCCACCGAGGCAGTCAAAGATTAGGTTTGTAGTTAGATAAATAAAGATTAAAAATAGAAAACGATAGAGAAACTTAACGAGGAGAGGTCCGCAACTATCAGTGAAATGTTAAAGACTGTTCATGTCAAGATGAAGGTTTATAAAATTAGAATAGATAAGTACAAGTATAGAAGTCTGCTTTTGAATGCCAAAAAAAAGTTCAAAGAACATACATGAAAGATAATTAAAAATTAAATTCATATTGGATATTTATTAAAACTCACTTTTTTTCCTTACACAACAATATGAGCAACAGGTCTCCAAATAATAATGACTATAATAAGAAGCCACACTGACCCTCGATGGGCCTTATAATCGGTTCCTATAATCTAACTAAATATAATATAACTAACACAAGGTAACTTCTTGACACTCTGGATGTGTAGATTACGGGAACCGATCTAACAGGATTGTGCAAAATGTCCACTGGACCGTTTATATACTTCATAAAAACATAAGCGTTATTTAGACGAAAATTATACATGCTAAACATCTACATCACATGTTGGGGAATATTTTATATTAGATTAACGGTCAATAGCTTGACAATACAGCTTCATGACTTCTAAAAAATTAAAACACAGGTCAACTTCGAAATATCTAAAAACTTTTTGTTAATATTTCCTAGTTACTCTGTAAGTTATTGTGGAGTATGCAAAACTTAGCGTATTTGATATGTACAGTTAGAAAAATATACAGTGAAAATCGGATATAACGACATTGAAGGGGCCGCATGCTGCGGGCGTTATATCCGATAGTCGTTATATGCAATATACACAAGTACATATATTAATAGTCATATGACTGTTTGGGGTGTAGTTTAGGAATAGGTAATGCTAATGAACTTGTTTTCAAATAATATATAAGTCAAAGAATTAAAAATGTTTATTATGAAAAAAAACAGTGCCTAAAGTACAATTTACAGGCTACACTTAGTTTTTAAAGTAATCCGTGATTTTAGTCTGTTTTTTTTAAGGTGAGTCTCAAATATATTTTGAATTTTACGTTTCATTTTCATCAGTATTAAAATGGTCGTTAAAGGTATCTAATTTTTGCAAAACTGTTATAGCTTTGTGAGACTCCACATTCCTTTGCAATTTCACTATTTGACTCGCCATTTTGTAATCTTCATGTAATATGTGATTTTTCTTCAATATTCTACGTCAGCACACGATCTAAACCAAAAGTTGTACTGTAGTTCTCGCGACCAACTATCGCACCGAATAAGTCAAATAGCAAAGAGCGGGAAAGAGGTTCGGATAAGGTACGAGAGTAATAATCTTTCTTAGGCTTAATAATAAGCCTATAGCAAAATATACCTTCTTATTATTATTTTAAAGTTGAAAATTGTTCGTAACGTTTTGTTTTGCTGAAATTGGCCGTTATAGCCGATGAATATTGATAAAATTTTGTCGTTTTAAGCGATATGTCGCTGTATCCGATGTTGTTATTGGCGGTATGTGTTTTTTATAGTTTATATAGAGATTCAGCCGGGACCTTGCCATTCGGTTATTATAATCGATGTGTCGTTATATCCTGTTTCAACGTTGATACCAATGCGACTAAAAACGTTTCTTTGTCCCAATGAACTAAAAATATTTATAAGCCTCGACAAAATAAAAAATAAATAAACTAAAAAATTTTAAGTCCCGAAGAACTCAAAAACTTATTTGCTGCCATATTTTCTTTACCACTAAGATATTTACTATATTTAAGTTTTTATAAGCATTGCGTTGCCGTTCCTATAAAAATCGAATTAAGCCGAAATCTCAGTTATTACAACGGTAATAACTAAACCGACATCTCAGTTATTACAATGGTAATAATTCCCTCAATAATGATATAACTTAAAGGATTCTCACACACAACTCACAATTTAATGATTTCAAAATGCATTTTTTTGTGTAGAACTGGCAAAGTGACTAGTTTAGTGGAAGTTGAATATTTATTTGTAATATAATCTATTTATTTATAGTAGCGTTACGAAATATAGCTTCAGAACATTGAACTACGAAAATATTTTGAACAAAAATTTGTTAGAAAAAGAAAAAAGGAAGAAAACCGATTGACAGTTTTTTGGGTAGAGAGAGACTCTTTATTAATCTCTACTTTTAATATTAAAAGAAGGTAAAGTTTGTAAGTGATTTTTCTGGATTTATTGAACCGATATTCGAAAATTCTATGACCTTCCCTTTCTTGAATTACCTGTGAGCGTCATAGGCTTTATATCAACCCGTAAATACCCGCGGAACCGAACCGCCGGCTAAAGCTTGTCAATAATAAAATTATAAGTATGGAAATTGTTGCGTTAATATTTAGAATATAGTAAACGTATTTTTTTTATATTTTTCGTTTCTCAACATTAAACAATGTATGGTATTTAAAAAGTTTTACCTAGATCAAACATATTAAAGGCAAACGTTTTGCTGCTATTAGTCTACTAGACTAAATCTGAATATCTCCGTTATGACATGTTAGAACGCACTTTTGGCATGTATATATATATAAAATATGCAGTAAAATTTATAGAACTTATCTAAAGATAGCTTTGCATGAAATATGCATTTAAAAAAGCTGTCTGTTCATTTTCAAAGGGGTTAATTAGGGGTTACAGTTAGAAATCAGATATGTATATTAAATCATTCGTCGTATCGTCTAATATGTTTGTCAGTAGTGTTTCCAGAACATTTGAAACCCAACAGTCAAACATTACGAATTACAAACTGGCAGTAGTAGCTAATGTGAAGTAACATCTGACGGTTAGAAGTACCGTGCTCATTAGTCTAACCGCCAGAAAAATTACACACACTCAACAAATAAGTATTTTGTGGACTAAATATTACAATAAACCCCTTTATAAAACTAAAATTACATTTGCAAATTCAATATCAAATTTGTAGCTAAAGATACATATATATATATATATATATATATATATATATATATATATTTCTACGACTGAGCTTGCACAACCCTGTACCATAGTACCTTAACTAGATAGTTCAGTGGTAGTGGCGGGTAGTCATCTGTTCCGCTGGGTCACCACGTCAGCTCCCTGACGAACAAATCTGAACATACCGTTCGATATTGCGACTACGGGGGAGAATAATCGCAGTGGGTAATCGCTGTAAACATATAAAATAATATTAAATTATTATTTTTATATTCGTTACAATGACAATTGAAGGGTAAGTTACATAGTATATAAGTATTAATGTTACTACGTTCGACTTTTTTTGTATGGCCCAGCCAAAATGACTCTACTCTGCCTGATGGAAAGCATAAGCAAAATCCAAGAGTGGTGGTCACAATACTCATTGAAAACGTAAACAATGCAGCATGGTGACCCACACCATGGCAGCCTAGTGAGGCTTCTGCATCATTGGGCCTCCAGTCTCGCATTCACCAACGAAATAAGACGCCACGAACTCTGATGTCAGAGTTCGTGGTGTCGTTAACGTTGATTTTCAAAATGATCAAGTAATAGAAAGAATCCGAACATTTTAGAATGTTTCATAATTTGACTCTTTTAAAATCAATGCCTAGTATCAACTCGCCCACTGTTGGATTATATTCAAGCATTCCATCAGGCCGAGTAGGCGTACTTCAGCCCAAGGGTAACAAATAAAAAACTTAGTAATCATTTACAGATACGTTGTGCTTAATTTTTCAAAATATTAGGAATCAATAATTCCTAATTAAATTGAGTACAGTAAAAGCTCTTTATTCACGCTTCCTTCATTCGCGTTTTCACTATTCGCGGATTAAAAAAATGCGACTCAAGTCCTATATTCGCGCCTTAAGATTCCTTTATTCGCGGATCAAATCGGTACATACATATGTCCCTAAATAAAAACATTCGGTACAATTTATCAATGTGTCGGCAAGTGGACTAATAAAGAGATAAATAAAATAGATCTTATTACAACTAGGCCTAGATTGCGTTTTCAAAAGCTAACGGCGTTGTTTGATTCGTTTGACGGTTCCTTTGAGGTCAAGCCGCCTTTGCCGCGGTAAGTTGTAAACAAACAGAAAATTGAGATAAAACAAACTTATTTTTCAAAAAATAAAGTATATTATTGAATGCTGCCACAATTGGACGTTCCGTCCTTTGGTAAGAGCCGCATTGTGTGTTTTATTATTTTTCTTNTGTCTAGGAACGTATCCCTTATAATCCTATATAAATTACCATTCCATATTCACGATTTCTGTATTCGCGGCATATTTACGGAACATATACCCCGCGAATAAAGAGCTTTTACTGTATAACAATAATGAATTCATTGCTCACCAAAACCGAAATACAATAAAATTAGATTACATAACAGCATTAAAATCATATAATATCTATCATTTTATCATTAAAATCATATCATATAATACCTAACTGAACTTTATTGAGAAATAAAGATTTTAAAACCGAAAATAAAACAAAATCCACAAAAGTTTTGC
This sequence comes from Hyphantria cunea, assembly GCA_003709505.1. Lineage (NCBI taxonomy): Eukaryota > Metazoa > Arthropoda > Insecta > Lepidoptera > Erebidae > Hyphantria > Hyphantria cunea. The sequence goes on from PKRV01000261.1 coordinate 1,498,897, forward strand.
TTCATCAAACATCAAGGCACTGAAAAAGGAGAGAAATCTGAAAAAGAAAAAATACGCAATTCCTTACCTGCCAATGACGGGAGAAGCTTCGTTCCCACTCAGTATGAACACAGGGAAGAATATAGAAAACACGCAACCACTGCAACAGAAATTATTATAATAAAATTTTATCATAGTCATCTGTCATTACAACACTACTTAATTGATTGTATAGTGACTAATGCCTAATGCTAATGAAATAATTGTGACTGCCTCGGTGGCGCAGTGGTAGCGTACGCGACTGCTGTCCTTGAGGTCTCGGATTCGAATCCTGGGTCGGACCAAATGTTTGTATGATCTACAAATATTTGTTTCGGAGTTTGGGTGTTTTCTATGTATAATATGTATTTATTTACAAAAAAAAAAGTATTTATGTATTAATATCAGTTATCTAGTACCCATAATACAAGCTCTGCTTAGTTTGGGACTAGATGGCGTTGTGTGTTAGATGTCCGAAATATTTATTTATTATATTTATTTATTATTTAATGACGTGGATAAGGAAAACCAAGTGTCACCATCGCCATTTAACATTTTGGTGCAAAGGCGTCTCAAGCCCATGAACCGCCCTAGTGCAATCAATACTGTTATACATTAGCGCCCTTTAGTAAGCATAGTATAGAACTTCACTTGTAATTAATCTTCTTTAAAAGTAAAGTTGAAACACAAACGCATGTTGTACATCTTACACTAGAGGTAAAAACGCCCTTGTATTACAACATTAAACGGTGTTGTAAGAGCTAACGGAGCACTCTAAGTAAAGAGAAGACTGAACCGACCTACAGAAAGCTTGACCGTGGGACAGCCACGATTCGACACGAAGGGGTCGAAGTGATACCACGGCCTCACAGAAAACCGGTGTGAAACAGCGCTAGTGCTGTGTGCTTTCAACGAGTGAGTGACGTTACCGGAGGCCCATACCCCAACACCTCCCCAAATCCCGCAAAGGCCGGCATCGCACTTGTGACGCCTCTGTTGTTGTGGGTGTCGATCAGCGGTAATCGCTTACCATCAGGCGATACGTTTGCTCGTTTGCCGCCTATTCCATGAAAAAAGGAAATCAAATCCTACACCAAAATGTTTAGCCAGCAGCGTGGCATTCATTCCCACGGAGAGGTCTATACCCAGCAGAGTACTGGTTATAGGTTGTTGAAGATACTGGTTCAATTTGTTATTTTATAGTGGTAGTAAATTTTTATTTATTTTATTGCAAAACAGTTAATCAAATGTGAACACAAGAGTTACAGGCAACTATTACGTGGAACCCTATGATAAATAAATAAATAAATATTTCAGACATCTAACACATAACGCCATCTAGTCCCAAACTAAGCAAAGCTTGTATTATGGGTACTAAACAACTGATATAATATATACTTTTTTTTGTAAATACATACATATCATACATAGAAAACATCCAAACTCCGAAACAAACGTTTGTAGATCATACAAACATTTGACTCGACCCGGGAATCGAACCCAAGATCTAAAGAACAGCAGACGCATACGCTATGAAAGTTCATAGGTTCCATGTAATATCAATATATATATTAAAATCGTAACTGGTCGCTGTCTATATATGGAAGATATATAAAGAAAAACGACCAGAACCCAAAACAATGATTTTTAGAATTTTTGTCTTTTTCTCTGTACGTTTGTACACGCTAATCTCAAAAACGGCTCAATCAATTTGAATACGGTTTGCTCCACTTAACATTTAGAGTTTGTTTCATTGCAATCGGTTCATAAATAAAAAAGTTATATCCGTTTGAGGAATCACATCTGAGGAAAGGCAGAGCCGCAGGCAAAGCAAGTTTAAAAAAAATACTTGTTTATTGCGTTTAATTTAAATAGGATTATCTTTTATTTTATAAAGAATGTATCTACGTAAAACCGTTTTCTACGTAGTACAATTTTTCGTAAACATGTTTTGAAATAAAGACTTGAAGCGTCATAGCAAACAATGTTAACTATTTACTCTATTTTGGTCGAATTTATACCGTTTATTTAGAGTAAAAACTACGCGTCCCACTACTTCCATCTATACTAATATCATTAAGAGATAAAGTCCAACTTTGTTTGTATGGTTGTAGGGGGTAATCTTCGGAAATACTGATTCGATCCTGAAAATTCTTTATCTTACAGAAAGCGAAACTATTCAAGAGTGTCATAGGCCATATTTTATTAGGATCGAACAAAAAAATTATTTAAAAATACAGTTGATCCCCGATAATCCGGCCCCTGTCTAATCCGGCACCCCCTGTAATCCGACATGACTTTGAATTATGTTTGACAATCTTCGCTAATGTAGATCACGCAGGTTTGAACAGGTCACAACTCGTACGCGCCACCGCTATTGTGCTCGACGCGCATGTATTGTTTTACTTAGTTTGAATTTGACTACTAGTGATAGCGGTACGGCCTAGCGTGCGTTCATTGTTTACTATTTATTCATTGTGTATTAGGTACCTAGTAATGTCGTCACAAACCCAGAAGCGAAAGCACAAAACATTCAAATTAAAGAAAAATGTGATATTTTAGATCGCTTAAATCGCAATTTACTAAATTCGACTTACATAAATTAAGTATGATTTGTACTTCAAAGTACATATGTACATATAACATATAGATTCTTATTATTGAATATGTAATTTGTCGGATTACAAGGTACTCTTTTGTAAAAAATTCCGGACTATAGCGGTTTTAGGCAGTGCTCTATAATCCGACAAATTCGATAGTCCGACACTGCCCTGCATAATGTTTGTCGGATTACCGGAAGTCCACTGTAATAGTATTTCTAAATCAAGTCGCAGAAAAGCGGGCGGCTACCGTCTAACGAAGAAGGCACGGGTCGACTAGTTATCTACACGTAGGTATATTAAAAAATAATTACCTTCGGTGATAACATACTTTATAATATACATACATTTTAGAAGTACTGCGTTAAAATTTTCTACTACCCAATAATTATAGAAAATGAAGATGGCAGCACTCGTTAATTAAAGCTAGTGAATGTAGTTGTGCATAACTGCGAGAAGTGTTTAGAGTTCAAGGAGGCGTAGAGAGATAGATAAAAGTAAAACAAAATCGGCCAAGTGCGAGTCGGACTCGCGCAGGAAGGGTTTCGTACCATCTATACATTTAAGCGTCTACCAGTTACCGTTTTCAATATCGAATAAAAACAAACAAAAAATCACGTTTGTTGTATGGGAGCCCTCTTAAATATTTCTTTTATTTTCTTTTTTGGTATTTGTTGTTATAGCGGCAACAAAAATCTTTATCTGTATCTTTTTTTCTTTTAATCAGATGGCAACCAGCTAATCAGCTATTTCGACCAATGTCAAGTATTTAAAGTCTTCTAATCTCAAGTCTTCGAGTCTTCAAATGTTCGTTGTGATGAAATTAATGATAGAAAAATATAAAAAATGTGGATGAGATAAAATGGGGACCGTCTTTCAAAAAAACAAAACACGATTTCCCTGTATGTATGTCAAAGTTAAACTAAAAAGATGATTATTTTATGTCTCTACTGTCATTCCGAATGTCAAAAGTAGCCATTATGAAAGTTTTGAAAAAGAGACCCTAAAAAGTCCTAAACAAAAAAAATAAAAGAATTATGATCGAATTTCGACCTCTGGGCGACCATTAGTTACTATTACTACATATTTTGTGAATTTAAGTGCGTTTGTCTGAAGTCTGAATCACCACCAGCTCGTGGTAGTCCACAGCTGCAAGTAAGCCTCTGCTATGGAACACCACACAGCCCGGTATGATGCTTTTTGCATCCATCCAGCCCTCTTACGCAAGTCGTCCCGCCATCTGGCCTGAGACCTACACTTCGTTTGCCAACACGCGGTCTTCACTCCAGAACACGTTTACTCCAGCGGGTAACGGTTCTGCGACATATATAACCAGCCCATTGCCACTTTGGCCTACTAATTTACAGAGCTACGTTCACTTTGGTTCTCTAACGGATTAGTTCGTTCCGAATTTTGTACTTCAGAGCGACTCCGAGCATAGCTCTTTTCATAGCATGTTGAACGACAAAGCTTATGGATTAGGCTTACAGTCAGTGTCCACGTTTCGGCTCCGTACGTGTTTGAATATATATAGGTATATTAATTCTCAATATTTTGAGCTTAAGAGGGTCGTGTGTGTTGTATAGTTCTATAATCTATACTAATATTATTAATTCAGAAGTAACTGTCTTTCTAACGCCTAAACTACTGCGTCATTTTCGATGAAATTTTGCATAGAGATGCTTTGATTCTTGCGAAAGGACAAAGGCAACTTTCTATCGCACAAACGCCTAGTTAAAAGCCGCGGACAAAACCTAATTATTTTATATTTGTGTGTATAATATGCACAGATAACAAACACGTGATAAATAACATCTTAGTAGCAATAATTCATGATAAGGCATGAACAAAGATTATTACTAAAGTATTACAATAATATCAGTAAAGTTTTATCATAAATGAATGAGACACAATTAACAGTTTGCAATCAAATGTATGTAGGTATTTATATTTCAAGGGAATATAATACACAGCTGACTCGCGCAAACTCGTCTGCGTCTCTCATTGCCCTTAGCGTGATGTTATACAGCGTGAACACATTTGTTTACCATGAAAACGGTTATAATGAGCATACCTTAAACGGTAGACGTATGTTTGATGACCTTTTAAGGAAGAACAATCCTATCATACATTATTTTAGCGAAATTTCATCCATTTACGTAGCGCACGCAATAGAAGCTCTCAAAAGAATTATTGTACCACATTTTTGCAAAATGTTTCGTTGATACTCCGTTCCCATTAATCGTACCGCGATGATACACCCTACACGATAAATGGCTAAAAGAATTTTTCAAATCGGACACAATTTTTGGAGATTAGCGCGTTTAACCAAACGAAAAAACTCTTCAGCATTATAATATTAAGTATAGATTAATACGGCGTTAAGTGAAAGATATTTATTTATTAAAAAGACAACTCACGAATTAGAAATATTACTGTCTCGAAGGGGACTTACAAACATACAAGTAAAGCTCACAAAAAGCACCACATTTAGAACAACAATTTGTGAATCACACAAAGTGTTGTCCCGTTTGGGATTTGAACCGCTTAAACCACTAGGCCAATCGTTTAACTAACACGACCAAATAAAGTCGTGTTAGTTAAAACTATTCACATAACATTTCTATTTTGTTTCTTTTTTTGCATTTGCCTCGACGTTTTGTTATACCGCTGGTAACACCGCGAGGCTCAGCTAATTTATATTAAAGAAATATTAATTACAAATCTCAGTGGAGTGTTGACCCATAGGGGTTTGGTTAGAAATAAATTCTTTCGCAGAGTGTCAATAATTTAACTCAACATGAACATTATTTGAAACACCTGTATAAATTATATTTTGCTACAATATGTTATAACGTGTAGTCAAAACTAAGACCTTGAAATATGTCATTGTTTCATACATTTTTTTTTTTTTTTTTTATATTTAATCTGCCAAAATGACTCTGCCCTGCCTGATGGAAAGCATGAGCAGAATCCAAGAGTGGTGGTCACCATCCTCAATGCGAAAAAGAACAATGCAGCATGGTGACCCACACTATGGCGGCCTGGGGGGAAGGGGGGATGGTGAGGGGGAAAGGGGGCGTTGGATTGGGGTATGGGCCTCCGGTATCCTCACTCACTCGATGAAACACAGCGTAAGCGCTGTTTCACACCGGTTTTCCATGAGGCCGTGGTATCACTCCGGTCGAGCCGGCCCGTTCATGCCGAAGCGTGGCTCTCCCACGGTATAAAATTGGTATTATTGGTAACAAGTAAAAAGTTAAATGGAACCATGATAATCATCTGCTGCGAAAGCTGTAATATTCATACTTTCATAGATGTCTTGTAATATTCGTTTTAATGAAGGAGACAATCCAAATCTTACCTAATAATGTAGGACTGTGGTATCTGCGTCAGTACGGCCAGGGGCAGTCCAAAGCCAAGGAAATAAGGCCAGTTGGTTTCGATGAAAGTGAGCCTCTTGTGGAGTTCCCATCCCATGTTGAACCATTTATACTCGAATGAGTAAAGCGAGTACAGCAGACACATGTGAATGAGGCACAGCAGTTCTCCTATATACGCTATTGGTAGCATGCTTACTAGCATACTCTGAAAGGAAGAATACAAATCCATTAGGGATTAATATTAACTGAATGGATGGTGTTGAAGTGGTTTAAGAGGGCATCACGCCGATTTGTACTGCGCTGAGTGATGGTTCAAATCCCACATGCGACAATACTTTAATCCACAAATGGTTGTACCGAGTCTCTGTGTACTATGTGTCTGTTTCATACATGTTCTTAAAGTCAATCCAGACACAGGATATATTCCTAACTAGCTGTGGCCCGCAGTGTTACCCGCGGCACAACGGTAACTCCGGTTAAAAAAGTAGCCTAGGTTACTCCTTATCACATCATCTATCTGGCAGTGAAAGTCCTGTCAAAATCGGTTTAGCTGTTCCAGAGATTAGCACAAACAGAGAGACAAAACTTTTAAAAAACGTTATTTTGATATATGTACTGTGTGTACATACATATGCATTTAGTAAAAAGCGGTTATTATAATATTACAAGCAAACACTCCATTTCTATTTATTTGTATAGATACGTATTTAAAAAAAAACTGCATTACGGTAACAATGAAGTAGCAATATTATAAACGTTATAAATTTAAGGAACGCTTCTGTTATTTTCAACTTTAACACTGTAACTATAAAGTTGAAATTAAATGTTTCTTAAAATTGAATAACGTTTATGCATAACGGGGTTAAACTGTGCTATAGTATACTTTTTGTATATGAAAATAGCTAATTATTATGTTAATATAATACGACCTTGATTTAAACTTGAGCTGTATACAATAGTATTAAACTTCAACTTATATATCATTTAGTTCAATCTTTCTTTTCAATAAGTAGCACATATTTCGGATAGCATTTAAACGCATCTAATTCTCATAACAGTCGTGAAGCTTAATTGGAGGCCTTCAGGCGGCTTAAAAACATCCTACGGCAAGATGACGTAGCCTCAACGTATTTTTGCCAGTCCCCAACCCTGGCGTGGGGACGTATTGCCTTAACCCTCTCCTGAGAGGAGACCCGAGCCCAGCAGTGGGACATTATTTTGACTACACGGTTGGACTAGTGGTTTCAGTGGCCGCCACACCGCTTCCTACTGCGCCAAGTGTTGTGGGTTCAAATCCTACATGGGACAACACTTGTGTGTTCCATAAATTGTTGTTCTAAGTCTGGGTGTACTTTGTGTCCGTTTCATGTGTGTTTGTAAAGATCCCCGTGACGCAGGAATGTATATTCCAAATACGGGACATGCCTTTCTTAAAAAAAAAAGAAATATAGGTTGTTGATGATGATGATGATGATGAATTCTCATATCTAGTCCCCAATTAGAATGGACTTTTATTATTCTATCCAAATTAATTGTGTTTGTAATTTCAAATGAACAGCTTTTCACTAAATGCATATAAAAGTACATATATACAGTACTAACGTTAAAGAAACCATTTTTAAGAAACGTCTGTCTGTTTGTTCGGGATAATCTTACAAGCGCTTGATAGATTTTGACGAGATTTTCACTGGAAGATAGCTGATGATATAACGAGTATATTACTTTTTTAAAACCAGAACAAAATGGCTCAGTTAGTTAATATCCTAAAATTAGTATTTAATCTTTATAAATAAATAAAATTGGAGTGTCTGTTCGTAATATTAAAATAATCGTATTTTTGTAATACGATGCCCATGTGTAATGTAATACACGGTACATACACTAAAATATCATTTTTTTACATTTTTTGTCTGTCTGTCTATTCGATTTCGACGAGATTTTCACTGGCAGATAGCTGATGGTATAAGGAATAACTTAAACTTTATTTAGACTAGCCTGCGGCGTTACCCGCAGTCTCAACAACAACAACGAACCCGTGTAACACTGCGGGGTTCAGCTTGTTGCTTATAAAAATAGCAGAGAATATTACCTGTACTAAAAACAAGGCTTGCACCAGCAAACTGAAGAGTGAATCGGCGATTATTTTGCTGACACTCGACATGAACTGTGGCCGTCCTCGTCTGTGACGGTACGCAGAATCTGCTATGTCCTGATAAAGTATACATTCATTTTTAACATCGGATTTATGAAAACCAGATGTTATTCAATAAAAGTTTTAAAGTATATTACAAAGTGTTAGTGCCCATTTAAGGATATACAAAAGATAACTTAGAAATATTTGGTATGATATTTATGATGTAATAATAATAAATCGCTTTATTGTACACCCAATAATTAAGTACATAACTTAAAGCTAGGTTGGTCGTTCGTACAATTGGCGGCCTTATTGCTCGACGGCAATCTCTTCCAGGCAACCGTGGGATGGAAATAAATAAATGTATTGAGGAGACGTATGGTGTAGTTTTTGGTGCATTAAAGAGTAATACGTAAGATCAAAAAAATAAATAAAATGAAGTTTTCATAATAATAAACATATTTTAATAACAATATTATATTAAGTACTGGTGACATAGATATAAGGTTATATATACATAATAAGCGAGATTCATAGATATAATATACACCCTGGAACCCAACTGACCACAATAACCTAACCAATGATTCATCATTTTGTGTTGTTAACATGAAAATCTTTGGCATTGGAAAACTATTCTTTTCTCACTGTAGCAGTTAGATCTCAATGTAACCCCCTATGTAGGTTTAGACAATAGGCATGATGAGTAATTAAAAATGTTTGTTATATCAAAGATTTAGTAGGAAAAAAATGCGGTTTAAGTTATAAATTAAATTCACGAAAAAAACTTTTAATAGAACAATGGGAGAGCCACGCTTAGGCATACATGGGCCGGTTCGACCGGAGTGATACCACGGCCTCACAGAAAACTGGTGTGAAACAGCGCCTGCGCTGTGTTTCACTGAGTAAGTGAGGATACCGGAGGCCCATAATCCAACCCTTCCCCTAATCCCCCTTCCCATACCTCAAGGACGGCAACGCACTTGTGACGCCCCTGGTGTTGCAGATGTCCATGGGCGGCGGTAATCGTTTACCATCAGGGGATACGCCTGCTCGTTTGCCACCAAGAACATATCGCTCGCTCCGATTGGTGTTCAACTTAATATGGCGGATTGCTGTATTTTGTAGTTTAATTTTTGTTTATTAACTATTAATCTCGATCTAAATATGAAAACAAATACGATTTTTATACTCCATGAACCCTATTTCATCAGATAAATATATAATTTTAGTGGTTATTAGTTACTGTCACCACGCCTATTAGCAGGGTTTTAGAAATGCGGATTTTGTAACCCGTCACATCACAAGCTTATACTGTCTGTCAAACGCTATGTCTTAAAGTTTTACTGCATTAGAATACTTAAGATGTCATGAAATAATATTATGAAAGACAATGAGTTGATTTCTTGCTCGAAAAATTGTATATATCCAAAAGTATTTTAAACTAGCTTATGCCCTTGGCTCCGTCCACGTATATGTCGGTAAAGATTAATCTATGTTCTTCCTTAATAATTAAAGAATCTTCACGCTAAAATTCATTAAAATGAGTGTATTCTGTGAAAGCCTAATAGATACTTTCGAATTTATAAGTAACTCTGTTTGTCTATGTAACTATCCATAGTATGTATGTACAAAAAGTTGGGAGTCCTGGAGATGTTTCTTCTTAAACTCCACACTGTAACATTTAAAAACAAAATACTCACTTGAAACCACAAACTGTTGACTAGTTTACTCAACAAAAACAATGGAAGCACCCATATCATTCTAAATGTCATGGAGAGGAACGGTTGCATCCACCCCCAAACATTGTGTGCCACACCGGGATTGTGTCCAAATACCACGGTAACTAAGTACTTGACCGCAGGTAGCAGTGCATATTCAAATACTAATATGCTACACAAAAATATAAAACCATTGAGGACACATGATTGTAACACCCTTGTAAGTACTTTTGATTCCCTGTAACAAATGTGTCAGTGAAATAACAAATAACATAAACAGGGGTTGCACAATAGAACCCAGATGGACTGGTAGAATACTTTTATGTAAATACATAGATATTTTACATGGAAAACACCCATAAAGCGAATATTTGCAGATCATGCAAACATTTGGTCGCACCCGAGCATCGAATCTGAAACCTCAGCACAACAGATACTGTGGGAGAGCCACGATTTGGCATGAATGGGCCGGTTCGACAGGAGTCATACCGGAATGTGCTGTGTTTCACCGAGTGAGTGATTATACCGGCGACCCATTTGTTTTACGTGTGGAAACCCCCTCGGGCCTTCACCCCACCGGGGTTTGCGGTGGGGCGGTGTGTCGGAATCGAACCGACTAAAACCACACGGTGTGCCACTCTGCGCCTGAGACGGGAGAGATCCGGGAACCGCTTTCTTACGCCATCCGGAATAGCGTCGACCCATAGCCCAACCCCGCCTCCGATCCCCCAAAGCCCGGCAACGCACTTGTGATGCCCCTGGTGTTGCGGGTGTCCATGGGCGGCGATAGTTGCTTACTATTGGGCGATAAGTATGCTCGTTTGCAACCTATTACACATTAAAAAACGAGTCGCATTCACTGTCACTGTGCCACCGAGGAGGTCGATATAACACAGTGAACTATTTGTAAAACATTGAATGTACAGCTAAAGTAGAATAACAATAGATATAAATTGTTCTACTGTGCATTGACTATGTAGTGTACAAAAAAAAGCCACCACATCAACAACCATCAACAGTCCAATGCTTCACATATACATCTCCTAAAGAAGGAAATCTTCTGGCCTGCTAAACCTCACTGGCTGCATTGTAAATCCGTTACCACAGAGAAACTGCTGTCATTGATAAGATCATGTACAGAATTACCATATCATAATAGGAATTCAAAGATGGAAAAACGTAAAAAGTGCTAGACCTAAACTTATTCATTTTTAACCCCAAACGCAAAAATTACGAGGTGTTTGCAAAAAGATACAAATATGGTGTTTTAGGCCTTATGGGGTCTTAAAATCTTTAATTCTTCACTGTCTTAACATACTTTAAGTGTAAATAGAAGTATGACAGGTGACAGTCAGCATCATTTGTATAAAAAAGTAACTGAGCCTCGCTGTGTTACCCGCGTTTGTTGTTGTAACCGCTGGCAGACAGGCAGGACAAAGCTATTCTAAACAAAGTAGCCTAAGCTAGCTAAGCTAAGCTCTTTATATCATCAGGTATCTGCCAGTGTAAGTCCCGTCGAAATTGGTCCAGCCACTCCAAAGATTACCCGGAACAAACAGGCGGACAGACAGAAATTGTAAAAAAATGGTATTTTGGTACATATATGTTATATATACGTTTTAGTATTACAAACAGACATCTCAGACTCAAATTTTATTTACTTGTATAGATTGTTTTGGTTTTAAAGTATGTACATACAGTCAAAACCGGATATAACGACATTGGAGGTACCGCATATTTCGGACGTTATATCTGATAGTCCTTATAACCAATATACACAGGTACATAGTGATATTAATAGTCGGTTTGTAGTATGGAGATAGGTTATGCATATGAACTTGTTTTTTAAATAAAATATAAGTTAAAGAAATAAAAAGGTTACTACAAATAAAAATTGTGCCTATAGTACAGGTCACAGATTGCACTTAGTTTTTAGAGTAATCGGTCATTTTAGTCTGTTTTTTTTGTAAGCTGAGTCTCGGATATATTTTGAATTTACTTTTCATTACCGTTACGGCATCATCAGTATTAAAGTGGTCGTTAAAGGTATCTGAGTTTTGCAAAACTATTATAGTTTTGTGAGGCTCCACAGTCCTTTGCAATTTCACTATTCGACTCGCCATTTTGTAATCTCCATATATTATAATATGGGATTTTTCTTCAATATTCGACATCTTATTTTTTCTGTTTTGCGACATAGTTACGCGTCAACACACGATCTAAACCAAAAGTTTTAAGACAACCTGTGATTCACGCGGTCAACTATCGCACTGAATAAGTCGTAAAACATGCAAGGTCAAATAGCAAAGAGCGGGAAAGAGGTTTGGATAAGGTAGGTGAATAATAATCCTTCTTAGGCTTAATAATGAAATATACATATAGCAAATTATTCCTTAATTTTATTAGTTTAAAGGTGAAAATTGCTCGTAACGTTTTGTTTTGCTGGAATTGATAGTTATAGCCGATTAATTTTGTAGTTTTAAGCCAAGGTTTCGTCGTTTTAAGCGATATGTCGCTGTATCCGATGTTTATATAGAGATTCGGCCGGGACCTTGCCATTCGGCTGTTATAACCGATGTGTCGTCATAAGCGATGTCGTCATATCCGGTTTCAACTGTAATTATCTTTTTACAATACTTATAAAGAATGTAATCTATCATAAAACATAGATAATAATATGTAAAATGTAAACATTGCCAAAAGCATTAACCTGTTTTAGTTGTGGGTTCAAATCATACCATCACATCAAACCAGTATACTAACCTAACAATTTTTTACAATTTACAAAAGAACCCAATTTTTTCGTAACTTTTACTATTGATTGTTGGCACTTAATGGAGCTTGATGCAATGCATTCTAGAATTAAAATCACTTATACCTATTCCACTTCTTTATTTACGTTAACACCTGACCAGTTTAGCCTTTGGTATCATCAAAGGTTTTCAGATTTCTATTCTAGAATACAATTTTTAGCCTATGAAAAAACTATCTTGCATCATTTTAATAGCAGGGTTTTACAGCAGACTGGTGTTTACGTATTGATTTGGCTTTATAATAAACAAAACAATATTATTAGCCATAACTTTCTTGGCATTAGTTTAGTCAGGGTGGTGGAGGGGTGTGTGGGGGCGAACCACAATCTTTCGCCCCCAGCCAACCTCACCTGCACGCGGTGCACCCTGCTAGATAACAAACGAGGCTCTGGCGACCAACCGATGGCGGTATATCCATCCTAAAAGGCGTAACTAAATACAATAGGCCGGTGATGGGCAGCAGCGTCACCGGTGCAACAAGTTACGCCCTGCGATCACCAACCCGCCTGCCCAGCGTGGTGATTATGGGCTGACCCCCTCCATGAGTAAGCAACAAAAGCCACGGCCCCCAGTTCCCGGTAGTCCCGCTATTCCTGGTCATNGAGTATAGTCAGAGCTTGGTACAAGTTTCTAGACTATTTATCGGCCTAAAATATGAACCAAGTCAAAATTGTACTCCTTAAATATTTAGTTGAATCCAAAAAGGACAACCAATTAGAGTCTTTCAAGATGTAGGCTTTTATTAGTTGTTTTAAGTGCCTGCTTGCCTTGCATGAATAATATTAATATTCCTTATGGGTTCATTTTTGGGACAACTCCAAAAATGAAAAAGGTATGCTATATAAGTACTTAGTTGTTATTTAGACAAATAAATGAAATTGGAGTGTGTGTAATATTAAAATAACTGCTTTATACTAAATGCATATGTATGTTTACACATAACATATACCAAACCTATATTTTTTACAATTTTTGTATGACCGTTTGTTTCTGTTAATCTCTGGAATGGCTGGACCGATATTGAAGGTACTTTCTCTCGCAGATAGCTGATGACATGAGGAGTAACTTAGGCTCTGTTTATAGATAATCTCTAGTTTTGCCCCGCTGCATTACCTGTGGTTGTTATTTAACATGGGTAACACTGCGAGGCTTAGCTAGTTTCTCTGTATGTATCCAAAAGTTTTCTTAGTAGTATTAAATTACTGGTAATTTTTTTTCTCTACATTATAATTTAAATTCTTTCCAAAAATTATGGTTTTAATATTATAGTTTAATAAAGATATCTGTTACAAAGCTTGTTTTTATGGCAACAACAATGGCTTTGCCTCTTTTGAGCCACCCAAACACCCGTAGGATCATGGGGGGGATTATTTCTAAAATGGTGGTACAACATGTAGCGTTCAATTTACCCTCATCCATATATAAAAAATTATCATTATAATTATGTTACGAGTAACATATACATTAGCGAATATTTAAACATCACGTGTTAATTACAAATTCAAGGAATCATTATCTACTTACTGTTTTAATTTTGGTTGTTTTTGTTTATTTTTCGTATTGTCAAACTCTGATAGTGGTGAGCGACTCAGTGCTCGCTCATTGATCTCTTTATCTAAATATAAAAGCACAGTTACACCTCGTAAACTGTCTATAAAACCTTTGATAAGTGAGACTGAAAAATTCTGAAACAATAAAAAATAATGAACAAAGAATACATAAAAACAACACGAAAAATAGTTACAATACAACATGTGGCTTACTTTGATGCTCTCCATTATTGTAGTCTTATAGTTTTTTCAAAGTTTCATTATTAGGTACAGTATTCTATTCAATTATCCATTCACATTATTAAAATCAATTTTGTTTGACGCACGTTTACGTAAAAATCAAATGATAAATGACACTGAATGTTTACAACGTGGTAGATTAATAATTTGAAACGACGAAGTCTGATTTCTGAATTCTACCACTTCTCAAGTTCTATCTGGTTTCATTAGAACCTAAGGTGGTTTTAAGTCTGACTCGGGCGTTTTTTGACATTTACTGGATTTTCCTTGTGTGGCAAGAAGCCAGCTGCTGGCTTCCCGCTCATTCCAATTTAAATTTGTATAGAACGAAATTGCTTAAACACGCGCCACTTGCGCCTACACAATGACGTAAAATAGTAACAAGGTCAACCGCGCCAACTTTGTAATCAATCTTAGAGCAATTATTTTGAATAGTGAATATTTCAAGTAAAACGCGGGGAGATCGGCAGCAAATTTTGAAATTGTGAATATATTATTTGCAATTTACAGTTTGAAAAATAATTCAAAGAGACCAAATAATGCCTGGGTAAGTATCTCATTTAGTATTTTTTCATTTTAGAAATTAACATTTTTACACGTGTCGGTTTGTTTGTTGCGGCTCATCTATGAACTCTGAAAAGCGAAAGCTGTCCCTGTACGCCAACGACACAACTATGTGACAAAAAAGCGGTACACCAAAATACGAAATAAGCCGTAAAACATTATTTTTGTGCCTTTAACTTTTATCTATTTCCATGAATCTAATCTGTTTCTTTTCGGTCTTAAAGGGATTTTATAACGCTAACTTTGAGTCATTTTGCTTTGTATATTCAATAAAGATAATTAAATAAATATTTATACTTTAAAAATAATAAACATATAGGTAGGTATCACTATGTCATATCAATTTCACTTTCTTGAACGGATGTGTTTCCCCGCGCAGTTTTCAATTCACCGCTTGTCGTGCTCTTGTCGTGTTGTTGCGTGCCCTTGTCTTGTATGTTTGAAAGCTTATTTCTAATGGTTTTTGTTAGTGAAGTACTTTTTTTTTTCTCTATACTTGTTGTGTACTTTATGTAACAAAAACTGTAATAGAAAACCGCGTAATTGTCGCTTTGAAAGTGTAAATACTAAATACGGTGCCAATGTCAGTCATTTCAGTGTAGACTTAAATGGGTTGATTTATATGCTCCTTTCGTTGAAACAAAGGAATTTGTATATCTGATACTTATATTATATACATTTCATGAGTCATAGTACACAGAAACATATATTAAGCCACTTCATTACGTCACCTGTCGTCAAGGCCACTTGAAACTTTAATATTTACTTTAGGAGTCAACGAGCGCATAAAAAATGGCGCGCTAAGTTCTAATAGCCATGTTAAAACCTTTGTATTGAAATATGTCTAGTGATGATTAAATTGCATAGATTCAAGGTTTAGCTTTAGAATTAAACTTATACTTTAAAATTATGTGTGAATATAGTTTATCTTAAAAATTATATTCAAGTTTATATAAAGTTTTGGGTGTTTTCATCTCTTCCTTATTTTCTAGCGATTTTAACAACATATAGATAAAAAGCTTTAAAATATTCGTACACTACTCGGTAGGAAATTTAATCAGGAATCCAAATATATATAAATATTAATAGGTCTTCTAAGTAAATCATAGAGAAATTAAAGAAAGAATACATCGGCGCGTAATCGGAGCTGTCACTCTTCGGGGTCATCACCACACACGTGGGAAAGCGCATAGAGCTCATTTTGCCACCGGAGGGGTCAATGATGCAGATTTTATTGTCATCAGAACTAAAGGTGTGTGTGCACAAAATTTCAGATTTATGTGTCAGTAGGAAGACGGCCAAATTTCAACTAAGTGTTAGATTTGATCCAAAAAATAAAATGAAAATAACCAACACCTGTGAAAAACAATCTCTGTCATGTAAGAAAATAGTATGAGTGTTAATAATGTGTGTTTGTTACCTCAAAACTTTCGACTGGATGAACTATGATGATGATGATGTATAAGCTCTGCTCAGGTCGAAGCGATCTAACAAGAGCGTTGATACGCATAGCTACGCATTTTGTGTAGTCAGATGTCCGAAATACCAATAGCCAAAGCGATATTTATATATTGTACTCAATTTATGCAGTGGAAATATTACCTTGTGCATGTGACTATTTAAATAAAGTACAATCCGATGATCCATGTGAAAGCAATAAAAGACAATGACCACAAAAGTTTAAAACTGATTGCTAGTAACAGTACTTGTGTTAAATCATACAAAATGAAGTTTTACCATTATTGGGTATCCCTAAACATATCAGTCGATCACCCAGTTAATGACAGCTGTCAGTGACAAGCAGTCAGCTACACCTATTGACAGCTGTCAGATGCTTCAAATGAAAATATACTTTTTCTCTTTTATTCGCATAATTTGCTTATCCTTCTATCCCTTTCTACGGTTATGTTTGGAGAAAGTATCGTGGTTTGACATGACAACTTCTTTAGTACAGTGGAGTGAAGGACTAATTCTCAATATTTGTAGGAGTATTTATTGACAACAACTTTGTTTTGAATAGCGTCTTACATTTGTTTTTATACCTATTATAAATTTTTCATTGTGGTCAAAGCATATGAGTTGTGCAGGATGGATAACGTTTATATTCTCAACAATTTAGGGTAAGTTGTATTGAGAAATATTTGCTCAAGTCTGAAGTATTTTTTTGCAACGTATCATATCTATTATGTACAGATTTGGTCTGACCTATTGAGCAGTTTCAATGCATTTTATTCTGCTATGTTTATACTTTATGGAATAAAAACTTTTTTCTTTAGCTGTACTGTATTTGTGTCTGAGTTAATGACCTTACCTGTATAAGAGAAAGTTAAAAAAATCTTCGTTTATTGTGAAATGAAGTAGAAAGTTACCCATCTATGTGGAAGAAATCAAGCGTTCATAACACAATAATTTGTTTAAAGTATTTTGAAGAGTATTATTGTTGATTGATAGTCTGTATCTTTTTATAGCACATAGGAGACATTGAACTCTCTAGAGTGTAGGAAGTTTACTGTTTATAAAATTACAAATAACTAGTGTTTGAAAAATACTACAAAATAGGAAGATAACCCCAGCATCAGAAACAGTGTTCTTACTCACTTGTAAACATATCATTCATATTATGCTGCTAAAAATACATAGATTATAGAAAAGAGAATGATAAAATGAGGTTATAGTTAACAAACAGAAACCTAAAGGGGGACTTAGAGACAGCTTTAGTTGTTTTCATTTATGGTCATCTAATTGGCGACTTTTGATTGAAAATTGTTTAAAGCAATAATCACTGTACATCCAAATAATATGTATATTTAAACAGTTAAATGAGTATTAAATTTGAATTATTATATGAATTATTATATTGTATACATTGAATATTATATTGAATAAAACTTTTGAATTATTATATTGAATAAGAAATATTCATATAAATAAAGAAACAGTCTCCATTATCACTTTATAGGCTTTTTAGAAACTACTAAATACCTATTACCCCTAAATCTAGAGGGATGATTCAAAGGGTGGCAACACACTAGTTGCATTCACTTAGCATTAGATGACTTGCCTTCCATACCATAGAAATATAATTGTGAACTATCTACTAAAATATTGACATAAGACAAAAGCTTGCGTGATTTAAAATTACGAAGGTCTTTTAGAGTCAAAGGAGAATGGATATATATATATATCCTAAACTTTATATCATGGTCGACTGATGCAGTTCGGTAAGGGAGGGACGTTGGCCAGACGTTGGCTGATTAACTCAATTTTGAACTTTGCCTCTGAATCTGAATGCTTATACATCATAATGACAGCCGTTACTTGGATCGTTTTTGATAAAGTAAGAATTTTAATATCATTTTAAGAAGTACAAGGCACAAGGCAAGTCAATTGCCTTTAGTAACCAAGGTTTTTTTTAAGAGTGAGTCTTTTGTTCATTATTGTATATAAAACTGGCAATGAAAGAGTATTTTTCTTTCCTTCTGTTGCTAGTTTAACTCAAATAGCTGTTTTTCATATCTGGGAATGATTAGCAGCTATGAAGGGCAAGGCAATATCACATGTAATTGAACTGTGTGTATGTACGGTATGTCGCTCATGTTCTTTGTCTTAGAGATATTCATAGTCAAACCTACTTGGTGATTGGTTCTTTAGTTCTTCTATTATTTCCAGCATATCGGATACATTTACCGAGCATTAGACTAGGTCATCATCAAATGTCAAAATTAGGCTTGATGGGCTTTCATCCCTCTACATTAATGCTAATTAAGGTTTTTAAATATATTCTCTAGGTGTTCAAACCTTTAGGAGATATTATGTCACCTTGCCTTACTAAAGTTTTTTGTGGTCTGTTAAAAACAAGTTTACGTTTACCTCGCACAAAATAAATAACAACCACAGTTCAATTACATGTGAAATTTCCTTGCCCTTTGTGGCTGCTAATCATTCCCAGATATGAAAAACAACTATTTGAGTTACAAGTAGAAACGGAAGGAAAGAAAAATACTCCTCCATTGCCAGTATTATATGCAATAATGGCCAAAAGACTCGCTCTTAAAAAAAAACCTTGGTTAATAAGGACAATTGACAACGCATAAGCAAAACTTGCCTTGTGCCTGATACTTTTTAAAATGATATAAAAATTCTTACTTTATTAAATACGATCTAAGTTACGGCTGCCATTATGATGTATGAGCATTCGGATTCGGAGCCAAAGTTCAAAACTGAGTTAATCAGCCGACGGCACGGCAAACGTCCCTCCCTTGCGGAACTGCGTCAGTCGACCACGATCCAGCAGACAGTGCGCGCGCGGCTATTGCGCGAATCGCGCGTATCATCAATTTGTATTTGTTACTCCTTTGTGACGTAGGAATGACCAACTGAGTTTTTAGTTAATAAAAGTCATTGTGTTATATTCAACATGGTTGCGGATAAGGAATTGTGTATTGCGGGATCTGAGGACACTAAAGCTATTATCTCCGACAGGAAAGGGAGTTTAAAAGTGACCATCACTCCAGCACAGCACAAGACCCTCACGCACTTACCGAAGAGACCACCAGTGGATTTGGCGTTCACTGACCTGACGTACAAAGTGCAGGAGGGAAGAAAAAGTAGTAAGTATTTTTCGTACAAAATTAAAGAATTTAAAAACCTTTTTGTTTTTAAAGATCAGAGATTTAAAAAAAAAAAATTATATTATATACGTCAATATCGTCCATTTTCTTAAACAACGTAGATAATAAATCGATTTAATGATGTCTTGGTCATTAATTATGTGTTTGTTAATGAGTTGTAATATCTACGACCTCAATGATATAAATATGTGTTTCCTTAAGCGATTGTGAATTTTACTTAACATTAATTAAACGAAGAACATAATACGACAATATATAATTATATACTTACTTTTAGTACGTTTTTTGTATGTATTTTTTTGCGGTTGGAAACTATTTAAGGCTAAAATTATTTTAAATACTTCGTGAAAAAGATTAATGAAATGCTTAACTGATTAATATTTGAACAGATAACATAAATAAATGTACCTAGTCCACTTTATTATCGAGATGTATTTTTTAATTTTCATTCTTTTTTTAAACATTTTTGAAACAAAAGAACAAATATTGACAGTTACAAGTTGATTAAGGATAATTGAAGACATTTTAAGCACAGCCATTTTACTTTTTTTATTTTAAAATCGAAGTATTGGTCAATATACTCGTCATTATTATCGAGTTATTGCTATTAAATGTACATTAATGTCACTACTATCAAAACTCTTATAGGAATTAGTTTGAATTATCGAGAAGCGTTTCCGCCTTTATTTAATTTTTCGGCTTTTTCTTTAATTTTTGTTGGCTTTTAGAAATTTGATTTTTTACAGCTCTAAGAGACTTGGTAGACTTGAGTATTTGATATGGAATTCAGTTGATACTTATACGCGTTCTGCGAAAAAGACTGGGGTGTTGGCAGACAGACGGGCAATAAAGTGATCCTATAAGGGTTCCGTTTTTCCTTTTGAGGTATGGAACCCTAAAAATGGGTTAATCAACCTTTGGTAGCTACCTACAGTAACTGTCAGTCAGGGTCCACGTTTAATCAGTGACAACCCCCCTGTGAATTATAGTGCTTATTCAACAAGTAAATGTTAACTTTGTCTCGGTTTTTTGTTATAATTAAGGGGTTTCCATATGTGGAATTCATAGTTTTTTATTTTTCCGGTTGAACATTCTTTATTAAATCACTTGTGTTAAATGTTTCTGCTAATTCCAGAGTAGTTTGATAATTCTGCTTTCACGAAAACACGCGTCCCATAAAATTACAGTCCGCGCTAATATTAGAGATTGTCGACATCGTATTTTATGTAAACGTCCTTATGTATATATCAGTACGCCCAGAGATAATAGAACAACAAAGAGCCGTAACGAAACAATAATTATCTTTAATGAAGCAGTATCCAATAACGGACAACAATTTTACATGTGGCAACACAGACACGTCTTCGAAATGCTAAGGGTGCCCAAATTAAAGCTGTATACATATCGGCACGTAACTTGGCCAGATTCGTTAGATGCACGAACTTACCTTCACTTCACCGAAATCAGGCCAAATTACGTGCCGACGTCTATATTAACTACCAAAAGACTTGCCATGTCAATTCGGATTTTATAAATATACGTAAAACTTCCTTTTAGGCTAAGTAATCTATAGTTATATATGTACATAGCCCATAGGATTAGCAAGCTGAAGTGGCAGTGGGCTGGCCACATTCGCCGTAGAACCGATAAATGTTGGGGTATACGAGTTCTTGAGTGGAGACCGCGTCTCGGCAAACGTAGTATAGGACGTCCACAGACCAGGTGGAGTGATGATTTCGTAAGACGGTTGGCAGGAGCTGGATGCGAGAAGCCGAGGATCGAACTAAGTGGCGTGCAATTAAAGAGCAATTGAAGAGGCCTATGTTCAGTAATGGACTACGATAGGCTGATGATGATGATGAATCCATAGTTACGCACATTCAATGTTTTCTCTAAATTGTACTATAGCGGTAATATGGTGGCACACGGCCCACTTCAATGTCTCAATAGTGATGATTTTTATACTGAAAAGTGTTGATATATTTTGTTAGTAATCATTTAGTTTTCTTTATTATAGTCATTTAATGTCCTAGTTTTGATATAAATTAATCTGTGCTTAATAGCAGTTCTAACTTGACTGTGGTCATTAGTAACCTTAGTTTACTAATCACAAGTTTAATCAAGTTAATGAATAGAAAACCAACTAAGATGTACACTAAATATGTGTGTTCTTTCACCTTATATAGTCTATCTTGTCACGTAAAATTTCTATAAAATGGAGACACAAAATCTTATCAAAAACAATTTTTAGAACAGTGTTTAATATTTTGTGTTCTTAGACTTCAATAGGTTAACATAGACCTCGCCAAACTCCGGATGGCGTAAGAAAGCGGTTCCCGGATCTCTCCCGTCTCGGGCGCAGAGTGGCACACCGTGGTGGTTTAGTGGGTAGTCTGGCTGGTGTCAGGCAGGAGTCCCACACAAAGCAAACCCCCGTCCCCGCGGGGGGGAGCGAAGTGCGTAAAGGCATTCCACCACGTCAAAAAAAAAAGACCTCGCCAAACTCAATTGTAAGAATGATGTAGCGACAAGATATTTATCTACGATTTTTCCTTTTAAGTTCTTGTGTTAAGGAAACCCAAGACTTAAATATTATAAACTTTTTAAACATATCAAAGGTTTATTGTACGCGATGCTTATTTGAATTGAAAGTAATAAAAAACCGTAAACAGTTTCAACAAACTGGTCGAAAGGTTTTTCCTTGTTACATATAAATACGTAAATATATACGTACAAGTGATTTTACTTCTAAATTATAAATACATACACTATTTTATCCCTGAAGGGGCAAACAGGCATAATAAAATGCCTACTTGCCTGTAACTTAAGCCGTGAAACGAGTTCTTGTGAGTTAACATTAAATCGTTTTTTCCTAACAATACGGTAAAGTTAATTAACAAATTCTACCAAACTACTTATATAAAAGAATGCGAAAGTTTGATGTGTCAATATTTGTTCTGTTTCACGCAAAAACTACTGAACAATGATACTTTACAGTAATACATCAGAATAAAGACTAATATTTAACGTGATATCTGACATACAATGTACAGCCAGTACAGAGAAAATCTTTTAATTTAATATGACTCTCGATTTAGAAGAATATTCAGCTTGAGATAACTTTTTCTAATTTTATTTAAGCTTAACAAAATATGTGACATTGCAAACGGTTTTGGCTGCTTCTTGGCTGTCTGCATGACAAAACAAATGTAGAAGGTAAATTAGGACAGTTAAAATTGATTTGTTAAAGAATCAAGGGTTTTTGCGGTCTCAGGAATCTCAGATGGAAAGACGGAACTTTGATTGGTACCACCAGTAATACAAATAAAAAAAAATACTGCGTAATCTAACATCGCTTTGATCACCAGACATTGTCGTTGTACTCATTTTTGAAACAAGTGAAAGTAGAGAGTTGTAGATAAGATTCGTGAGATGTATTTACAAGCTTTTATTTATCTTACTAATATTATAAAGATGAAAGCTTGTATGGGTATTAGTTATTCTATTATATTCAAGAGGCGCTCATAGCCCAGTTGCACTCGGTGATTAGAAACAATCACTGAGAGTAAGCAATGACGGCACGGTCAGTACCTGGATGGGTGACCGCTGATGGCATGTTACCATGAGCGTCTCCGTGATTCGGAGGTCACGTTAAGCAGTCGGTCCCGGTTGTTATCATAGGATAACAGTCGTGAAGCTTAGTTGGAGGCCTTCGGGCGGCTTAAAAATATCCAACGGTAAGATTACCCGCACTTGGCCAGCGTGGGGACGTATGGCCTTAACCCTCTCCTGAGAGGAGACCCGAGCCCAGCAGTGGGACATTATGGGTTGTTGATGATGATTGACGATAGAGATTAGTCTGGAACATTGGCTACTTTTTATTTATTCGTGTGGTGACGGATTACGATCACCAATGTATCCAATGGGAGTCATTATAGGAGACTAAGGGAGCAAATTAGGTAGGAAAACATCACTGCATAGAGAAGGAATACTTTAAACAAACCATTTGCCAGCCAGTCTGACCAGCGTGCTATAGTCAGCCAGAACCTCCTTTCTTAGAAGATGGCTATGTTCAACAGTGCACTGGTGAAGGTTGTTCATATGATATGTTATATATGTTATTGAAATGGTTAAAGAAACAGTCATTCCTCCGTACAAGTAGGCGTACACGAACCTATTAACCTCTTCCGTTGTACTTGATAACAAATAGTAATTGTGTGCCAGCTCTCTTTTATTTCATCACTAGCCGTTCCTTGCAGTTTCACTCGCGGTTATGGCTACTGCTCAGGTCATGGCTGTCACATAAGTTATCATCATTAACAGCAGTTGACAGTCCACAGCTGGGCATAGTCTTTTTCTTATAAAGTAGGTTTTGACTTACTATATGCCCAGACGAATTGGCGAAGTCTTGCTGAAAGTTGTTGATTGTTGTTTAATTTTCTTCGGAAAATATTAGGCATTCCGCTGGGTCCACAAAATTATTTTTTAAAACAGTACCTTAATTTTCATTATTGCTGTCTTTCCCAAGAAAATTTTTTTTTGCTTTTGTTATTTTAAATAAGTGTTTAAAAATACGAAATACAGGCCGTCTGTCAGTAAATCAGCAGTTCTTTGTTTATAAGCAGATTACAGTTTCATTAAACATCCTATCCGAATTAAATATTGACCATTTCACCAAAAGAATGTATGTAATGTATTTTTGTGGTATATCCTCTTGAGTTAAATTAAAATGTGAAATTTTCACATCATCACATCAACGGCATTTAATAGTCCATAGCTTTTGAATTTAGGCCTACTATACCACACCAGACGGGACGGTAAAGGGTTTATTTAAAGTTTTTATTCTCATTGCATAGACGTTGTAATGAATAGTTGTGGTGATACTCCGTAGTGAGTGAGGCACCCCGAGGCCTATACTTCAATCCGCCTCCATCCCCCTCCCCTAAAGGCCGGCAACGCACGCTGTCGCGGTGTTGCAGGCTTATCATCAGGCGATATGTATGCTCGTTTGCCCCCTATTTCATAAATAACGATAAATTTACGATATTTTAGTGGTTTAGTATAATTTTTAATTTTAAATGTTGTCCTTGTTTTTCGCTTGAAGTGCGTGCTGTGTCAATCGAAGTCGTGAGCTATCGATGCGACTTATTCGAAATTTCATTCTGAATTGTTGACTTATTTTGCATGAAAGAATAAAGACTATTCATTAATCAATCGACTACTCGTAAGCATTCGTATTTATTAAATAAGCAAGATAGATAGCTAAAACACGTGCTGCTTTATGTTTTTAAGGATCGAAATGGCCAAAAACATTCAATTGCATCTTTGTAAGTGTTAATATTGTTGACATAAGATAGTTTTGAGTTCTACAATTTAGATACAAGTGTTTTACCGTTCGTAGTATATCTTTTCGCTTAAATTGAAAGGAGAGGGGTGTTTAAGTTTCTGATAAGTCACTCACTGCTTAGTATTAACTATATGCAACTGTATAATATACGTTTTTAAATTGCATGGATACAGGATCTAGATTGTACGGATTGATTTCACAATGTCACACATTTTTAATATTGAAGGGGCGTATGTGATATGATTTTTGTTAATACCTTAATCTTCGCGATAAGAACAGGTATTTGTTATCGTTGTAGTCAAGGTATCAATTGGATAATGTATGTATTATTGCCAGTGGACAATTATTTCTGATGTAGGTATCTGTTTATAAACTGTGAATTTAGCACACGTAGACCTCGAGAATAATTACTCAACACAGAACTTAATATTGAACACATCCAAGTCTAAAAGCAGTTTTTATACGATAGTGGCTACTGATTATACGTATAAACATTAAGCTTATTTTACAAATAGCCTAGTGTGTTACTAGCTGTTACCCTCGGGCTTCGTTTAACGTTTTTATTTTTCTTCATAAATAAATTCCTTTTCGACATGTTGAGCCGTTTTAGAATATTACGTTGGTTAAGCCCTTGTAGATCACTGTTTTTAGATGTATGCAGGTGTTTTCCAAATCCGCTGTACCCCGCATATATCACTTATCTTTCTATACACTCGTAACAATGATTTTTCAATAATAACAATGACTTAGATGCATTAGTTTTTATGGATAATCGCTGATATGCGTTTTAGTTATAATAATGTATTTTTGTACAAGCTAACTATGTCATTTTTACAAGCTAACGATAATAAATTTTGCTTTGGTCAGTTTTTTACGCCGGCGGTGACGATTTTACAATCATCATTCACTTCACATTTATTAAGCGTATTGTCTACTTATATAATTTTACTGCATTAATAAAGTAAATAGTTTAGGAATAAAATATCTATCCTTTTTTATCATCTATCAAGCAGTGTACGTGAGCCGCACGTTTGGTCTTTCGAGCCGGCTCTAAATACCAAGTGCACCTGAAGTCAGAGATTTTCATGTGTTTTTATGTAAACCCGGATGGCCCTTTCGACTGTCATGCTCTCTTAAAATATAACGACATAGAGGAAATACCAAAAACGTGATACTATAATTATTAGTAGGCAATTGATGTCGCTCGTCTTTGTGTTCAGTCAACATGAGTAATTTGTGTTCAAACCACGTGCTACATTGGCAAATACACGTCCACATACGTATATTACATGCTGCTGTATGCTAATAATTCAGATTAGTCATACTGTTGATAAATGTTTATGAAAATTATTATTTTTTGTAAATAGCGATATTATCTATTTATTATCGCTGTGTTATCGAGATGGTTCAGAGAATTTTAGTTTCGTTGACCTAAATTATTTAAACAAACAGTTTCTTCGAATAGTACAACGATATTATTTTGTTCTTAAAATAAAACTTTTGTACTTACTAGCAACCCGCACAGGTTTATTACGGAAAATATAATATATGTTACTCTGAGACGTGCACCTTAATTTTTGCCGGCGTACTCAACAAATGTCGTTATATTTTAGCCAATATATTTAAAAACTTGATAAATTATATACGAAAACCTTTCCCAAGAATCACTCTATACGTAAGTACAAACTGTATAAAAAATAAAGTATCTTTTGAATTTATTGCGAACAGACAGATATACACGGCATTGGACTTTGTTTTATAATATGTAGTGATAAGTATATTCTTAACTACAGCAGTAATTCCACGTTTTGAAATCGGCTTTAATAAATAACATAAATATGTACTGATGCGTCAGTTATTCATGGTTTTAAAAGGTGGTAACGGATTAAAAATCCGTAGTGCTAACATCCCTATTTATAAGATTGGTGTCGCACTACGAGATTAAACTCCATAGGACCAGCACTACATAGGACAGACAGGACGGCATTGCGCAGAGAAGGATAACTTGAAATAAACTGTAAACCAACCAGTCTGGTCAGCGTGGTTTAGCAGGCCAAAATTCTCTCTTTCTAAGGTTCTCCTTTCTAAAGCTATCTTTGTTTAGCAGTGGATACTAAAGACTATTTGACGGTAATGGAAGTTCTAGTTTTTGTCTTAGATTCGATTAAACTCCATTGTATACCAATTAATACGGCTCACATATAGGATTATATTAATTTGTCGACTATGAACAAAAGGCGGCCTTATCGCTTATATAAGCAATTACTTCCATTCAATCTTTGGATTGTGAAATTGACTGTAGAAGATGAATTCATTTATCTAAACTTTTGCATTTATCATAGTAGCTACAATTGAGCGGCCTGAATTTTAAAATAAAGACAAATTCGAAAGTGTAGGATGTAGCAATTGATTTATGTCTTTAAAAATTATAATCATAATCATTGCTATCAGCAATATTGATAGATCAAGGTTCGTTATTGCCTTATAATGAGCGAAGCCCTACAAGGTTTTCATGTTGATTAACATTGTTTGCGTAAATACTTGATATTGTTTTCTAGCTTCAGATATCTTTATACTAATACCTTGAAAAACATCCTCCTTTTTTCCCAGTTGGGATCTTAAAAAAAGTCCCCTAGTCAAGTTACATTCTACAAACGTAAATATTAATAAAAAATCACAAATAAATGGGAATAATGTTTCTCAGCACTAAGGGCGACTTGCACAGCATTCGACTCGAGTAGCTACTAAACAAAATTAGTTAAATGAAGTTAAACACATAAACACCTTTAACTAATCAAATTTATCGTCCTCGTGCATAATGATGAGCAGCAGGTTTATTTAATTAAATATGTTTATGGGGTAGGTAAGACGAGCCCTGCGAGTATGGGCAAGACAGCACTATCATAGTGTTGCGCTTGCGAATACGCGTTATTCACGTTTAGCGCCGCTAAATAGCTGAGTTTCGATATTTGGCAGTTTCTTAATCATGTTTAGCTAAAAATTTACGACGTGCAAGATGCTAATTTGGTTTAACCTTTTTAGACGCATTTAGTATGTCTTGTATGTATTTAAGCAATGTCGTGCAAGTGGCCCTAAGTCACATAGTCAAAACAAAATTTTGTGCAATAATAAAAGAGAATAGAGGTGTTAGCGATTGTACAAAGAGAATCGACATGAAACACTTTTGCAGCTTGGCTAAAGAGGCTGGTAATGACCAACTTTTGCATCACTACCAGAATATCTGGGTATTCTAGATTTCTTCCTCATTTATCATTTTGTTTTGGAGTTTCGAATTTTCGCTTAGGGTTTTATGTTCTGCTGTTGTTGTAGTTTGGTGTTTTTTTACTATGAATAAATAACGATTTAAAAATTATTAAAATACGACTCCGTCAGCAACGAATTATCCCTTTATGTCCTTTTTGTTGATAAGGTCTAAACTGGCAACAGTTTCTTTTCTGAACATTTAAACATATTTTGGCCATGAATAACTATAATTAAGATGGAGGAAATTAAGTTTGAAACAAAAGTTCAAAAGATGTTAACATGTCATAAAACAGGAAGAGTAGCGTTTAAGAGCATTTACAGACCAATTCAAGGTGAACTAGCAATGATATATGAAGTGTGTGAAATTGTGCTCAACTTGTTTTAAATAATTTAATTGTATGTTGAGATGGTTGCCTGAACGAGCCAAGATCGTGAACTTTATTACAAGGAAAACAATTATAAATATAAACTACAGTGAAAGTGATGTTATTCCGGATGTAATGTAAAATAATTAAAGGTCTTTTTGGCCTTAAAAGTAACATTTAAGAGTTTTAATTCCTTGGTTCTTTGGATATGTTTATGAAAACAATATAGGTACAAATGTATTGAAGTTTAATTACATGGAAAACCCACTGCTATCTACCTAAATTAAGCATAGCTGAATTCTAAAACGCGACTTCTCACGGCTATCATCTTTCCTCTCTCTTTCTTGCAGTCTGCGGGATTAATTATTATGAAAAGGGACGGAAGTGGGTAACAGGAAGTTAGGTAAACGAGCTCTTTTTAATATGTCTGCAGATGGTAGGTCAGATGTCAGATTTTACCTATCATAAATGACTTCTGTAAGGCTTGCTCGCCTTTTTTTGTAAGTACCTATATATTATAGAAAAAATATCCAATTAAACCAAGGGATCCCATGTACTTTCACATTGCAGACGTAGGCAATACTGACTGATTATTATATTTCTGGGTTAATTAAACTGGATGACAATTCATGTGGAGACGGATTAAGAATGCTGAGCGTCATCATCATCCCCTACATCAAACGTAGTGAGAATCGACTGAGGGAGCTAAGTATGTAGGACACCAGCACTGCAGCTAGAAGAAAAACGCCAAAAAAACTTATGTGGTCTATTTAGAGCCTGCGATGATGAATTGAAGATACATGCAGTATTATTAGATTGCTTACCCCAAGAAGGTTAAAAAAGCAGCCAATTACTACAGCCCAACTTATTTGTGTATTTACCAGTAATTGGTATTAATTCTAATAGAAGTTGATACAATCGTAATCTATACGTATAATTAGTTTATTTAGAAATAATTGAAGGCATTATCTGTCCTGATCATATGAGTTCCGGTTTGTGGATGACCTCCGATGCTATTTACATGAGATTATTATTTATATTATTTATTTTGTAATGGAACTTTTTGACTAGCATTTCCTTATCTTTTTTCATTTTACTTCTAGTGGGTTTTTTTCTATACAGTTATAGTGTGAGAGTGTAAACGACTTTGTAAATAAAATCTTTGTAATTTTCTATTGCATATAAAGTAAATTAATCGACTTCTATTGCGACCACAAAAAAAAATGTTTTAGTCTTTGTTCTGTGATTGCAACCGACTTGGTGTAAGTGAAGACAACGATTATAGATTTTGACAAAATTCAAAGGTCTTCATCGGAGGCAAATGCATTAGGTACTTACCTACTAACCTCACCAATCAGATCAATACTTTAAGAGTGTATCCTATACGCTTGCTTACCTCTCAAAAAGCACCAGGGATATTCAAAAGTTCCACTGTCTACCTCCGTGGATAGTAATTCCAAAATGTTACGCGTAAAAAATGAAATATAAAAAAATATATTCTCTGTAAATTATGCATTTAGATGTTGATATAATATATAAACTAATTGAAAATTGGAAACCAGCATCGAGATGTTTATTATGATACAATGCTGAATCGGGTCCAAGTTCGGCCTTGCAAAATTTTGATTTGCTACCGCCTTTTTTGTTTTATACTACTTTTGTTGCAAAAATAATTATTTTTCTTTCTTTCTTTCAAATATAAACATAGAATATTTTGTGAAGACCGTTTACAAATATTTTCCACTGCCTTTGCGATGATCGGTAAATATATTTACTAAGTTTCTGAACAGCTGTGAGCATGTTTATGTAGATACGTTATCTACTTGACATGTTTTTAATTGACCTCGTTCAACGATGACCAGTTTAAATAGTTAATACGTTGCGGTATATAAGGTAAAGTAGTTTTTTTCTATGGAATTGCGGGCAAACCGCCTTATCGCCTGGTGGTAAGCGATTACCGCTGCCCATGGACATACGCAACATCAGTGACGTCACAAGTTCGTTGCCGGCCTTTGTGGGAGGGGGGGAGTTATTAGGGTATGAGCCTCCGTTATCCTAATTCACTCGGTGAAACACAGCGCAATCGCTGTTTCACACTGGTTTGCTATGAGACCGACCGTGGTATCACTCCGGTTGAGTCGGCCTATTCATGCCGAAGCGTGGCTCTCCCACGGTACGCTTTGATATTAAAGAAATGATAATCTGTTCAATCAATCCATCTAGTGTTAGCGAGTGTTTCGTGTAAAACATTAGCAATCTACCAGTAAAAGTCCTGTCAAAATCAGTCTAGGTGTTTCAGAGATTAGCAGGAACAAGCAGACAAACAGTCAAAAAAATTAATAATTCAATGTTCACTCTAATACAAAGAAAGAATTCACCGACTAGACGAGGTAATGTTTTGAACATGTAAATACACATAGTAATTGGCGCGAGAATGTTGATTCTGCGATGCAGGACGCATAGAGCAAGACGGTAAAGAGTTGCCATACGCAGGCCTTCCCCTCTATCAAAGCATAAGCCCAAATGCGGCTACGCGTTAAACTGATATGACACAGAATGTATTCATTTGTGTGCTTGAAATTCTGAATGTTTTGTTTTAATTGGAATGTGTGAGATCGTAGTGACAGGCGTTTGTTTCTGTATGTGAGTCTAAAATGTGTATGTGTAGACTGTTTTGTACTTAAAAAGCTATATAACGCTATGGCTTCTCTCCTCCGTTCGGTGGCCTGTGTTGTTCTATGGCAAGAGGTCACTACAACCTACATATTAATTAAAGTGATCATCGCAGGAAGAACAATTCATGTCTAACCTTCTATTGAATGCTATGCAATAACACTAAATATGCCTATGAGTGTACCTTTTGTAGTACAATTTTAATTATTACTTCTGTCGGAAATACTGTATGATTGAGGTTTGCTATGCGATAATGAATCAGTCATCGTAACCGACGACATGTGGCAGAACATAAAATTAGATGTCGCTAGTTTGTATATTGTTGGGTTCAGGTACACTTGTCGTCTTCAACAAGCCACAGTCCACAGCTGGACTTATAAGCCTCTCCGTAGCAAGGAAGTTTTTGGTCTGCTGTAACCTACGTTATATGCAGCTACTTAAGATACAATCGAAAGTAGTGAATCTGGATCGCAATGCAATGAAAGTTTCAAATACGTATTTTTCTTTTATTTATTGCCAAAATGACTTCTTTGCCTGATGGAAAGCATAAACAGAATCCAAGAGTGGTGGTCACCATACTCATTGCAAATGCAGTCGATGTAACAATGCTGTATGGTGACCCACACAATGGCAGCCTAGTGATGCTGCTGCATCCTTGGACCTCTGGTCTCGCACTCACCAACGAAACACGACAGCACGAACGTTGTCATTTAACTTTGATCTTCTGTGCGAGGGTAGTACCGCCCCGGTCGAGCCGGCTCGTTCGTGCTGAAATCAGCGTGTCTACTGCCATTGTAAGTAATCAATAATCGAATGAAATAGCTAATAGCTGAGGCTGTAAGATAAGATTTCTGATGGGTTTTTATGAATATCCTAATAATAATTAAGCTAGGTTTGTAAACTTTTACGCGAAAACTACTTAACCAATTATCATGAAACTTGGTACACATTTTCTTGGAGGTAGAAGTACCATTGGATACTTTTTATTAAATGCGAACGGAGCCGCGGGTGAAAGCTAAGTATACAATGAAAGTGTCAAATAAAATATTACTTATTAAGCACAACTCAGTGTACTAACCTTAATCTCCAAGATTGTCTGTTATTAATATCAACCGTAATCATTGCAATGTTGTTTCGTTGTCTTCTTTTCCATTCAATTTTCCCTTTCAATATATGCCGATTTTTTCCATCATTATTTCTAAATGTGTTTGATTGACGGTTGGTTCCCAAACGATTGTTAACAAATACGCGTGTTCACTCTCTTACCTTTATAGTCTATCGGAGTCATAAAATCTAAATATGTATGTGTATATATGTAATAAGAGTAAGTTCAAAGATTTTTACGATCTAGTGTGAATGTGTGTGAGTTTAAAAAAGACAATTCACGCACTAGCTACATTCCTATGCCACAGAAAACTTTCAAGCATACATGAGACGGACAAAAAGAACACCCAGACTTACAACAACAATTTGTGTATCACACAAAGCGTGCCGTGTGGGGACGTACGTTCCCGAACGTTCAATACAACACTCAGGGATGTAGAAAGCTGCATGGTGACCGGTCAAAATACTATGAACACTGTCCGTGCAAGTAAAAGATAAAAAAAATACATACAGTGTAATATAAAAACTCCTTTTTTGAAATCTGTTAAAAACAACAAACATCGTTGGCGTTAATTTACTATCCACGTTATAGTTTTATAGAAATTTTATTTAAAAAAAACACACATATTAGTATTTATGAAACCAGAATTATAATAAACAGTGGTTTATTATAATTTTGTGTTTCATAGTTCTCGTTGTGTGTCATTATTTTTAGGTAACCACCGGACTATGTCTGTAACGGTGTACTTGCGTTTGTGCTGTTATAGATATAATTAAGACAATACGGTACACAGTATAACTGTAAAAATCTTCTCTTTCTGCCAAGTTTTATATAAAAACCTCTTTAAAGATGGCTTGATAGTGTCAAGTTTTGTAGTGGGTATAATTTTTAATAATAATAAATATTTCGGACATCATATACACAATGCCATCTAGTCCTAATCTAAGCAGAGCTTATGTTATGGATACTAGACAACTGACATTAATACATATACATATTTTTTTGTAAATACGTACATATATGTATTTATATCAGTAGTCTAGTACCCATAACACAAGCTCTGATTAGCTTGGGACTAGATGGGTGGGGGACTGTAGGTGTAGTGTGTAAGATGTCCGAAATATTTATTATTATTAATAGTTGGCCAAAGCCTCCTTTCTGAAGAGATCCTTATGTTCAGTTGTGGACTGGTAAAGGCTTTTGATAATGCTAATTTTAATAATCTTTATCTAACTCACAATGGAAGTTATGGAACTAAATATTAAAGAAATAATTGGTAGATTAAACCTAAAATGCGCTTATAGATACGCTCAGTTCTTGATGTTATACATGTGTAAAATATTATTAAATTACTTTAATAGGTATTCTACTAGTATGTGTATAGGAAGTGAACTTTGTCGCGGATGAGTAATGTAACAAATGACACATAGCCTACTGCGCAATGTACATAATGAAATTGACAAACAGTTATCATGATATGTATGTAATGTATGTTTTGTGCAATGTACGTTACGATACTTTTACCTTTTAAGTAAATGGATAGACACTTTGATATGTCTTCTGCTGCTGCTGCAATGATGCAGAAACAACTCTATAGACCGCCATAGTGTGGGTCACTAAGCTGCATTGTGTGCATTCGTGATTAAGATTCTGCATGTTTTCCATCACGCAGAGTAAAAGCACTTTGGCATGGTCATACTTAAAAAAACTTTCTGTAAATATATTGTCCAAGTTTTGAATAGCCCAGTTGCACTCGGTGATTAAAAACAATCACCGAGGGTAAGCAAAGACGGCGCGGTCAGGACATGGATGGATGACCGTTGATGGTATGTTACCATGAACGTCTCCTTGATTCGGAGGTCACGTTAAGCAGTCGGTCCCGGTTGTTATCATACTATAACAGTCGTGAAGCATAGTTGGAGGCCTTCGGGTGGCTTAAAAACATCCAACGGCAAGATACGTAGCCACAACGTATTCTTGCCAGTCCCCAACCCGCACTTGGCTAGCGTGGGGACGTATGGCCTCAACCCTCTCCTGAGAGGAGACCCGAGCCCAGCCTGGGACATTATGGGTTGTTGATGAAGTTTTGAATAACCATGCTTTGAGGTATCTTATCGACTTGATAGTAGTGAAAACACGGTCCTACGTTATTTAATAATTCTACGTTGTCGGCCACCAAATGAGGAAGGTTATCAGAGGTACTACTCAAAATATATGAGTTACCGGGGGCGTTTCTCTCACAAGGTAAAAGTTATATGTCGGAGACGCATTGCCAATGAAGAGCCAGTTAAGGCATCTGTCTTTTAGCTGATAATACCTGCGCATTTGCGACCTATATCGTATGAAAATCAAGGCCAAAATGTTGCCCTTCAAAGGTCAAGTTACGGTTGACATATGTAGACGAAGTCCGACTTCCTCATTCGTATAATTATGGGTAAAGTAGGTAAGGAGAAAAGTTCAAGGCTGATTTAAGAAGGTTATATTATTTAAGTACTTGTTTATAATTACTGTAATAATTAAATTAAAAAGGCGATAGAAATCACCAAAAATTGTTTTTTTGGTACTTTTTTTTATGAATGTTCGTTTTCTTTTGATCGTAGCATAATATTGCATAGCTTAAAGCCTTCCTTAGTAAATAGATTATCTAACACCAATCAGTCTGAACCAGTAGTTCCTGAGGTTAGTAATCAAACAAACAATCAACTTTTATAATATCAGTATTCATGCAACTTCGTTTCAAGAGTTGTATAATATATTGTGTTATTAGACAGATAATATGCCTTAACCATGAGAACGCCATTGTTAAATACTTAATGACAAACGAAACAGTGTGTTTTTTTCACATAATTTAATTTCAGAAATTCAATGTGCGTAAGTTATGATAAATTTTGTAATTACTTCCTTTAATTTGCCTCCTCAGAGGTCAATTAATGTTTTTAAGTCATTTGCACTGTCGATTGTCGGCATTTGATGGAAAACTAATGTTTTTAAATTATTTATAACCTCGATTATCGGTACTCGATAGAACTTATTGCAATTCATTCTAAAATCGAACGCAGTTAGTTGTACTTATTCCAATATATTCAGCTTTTAATTTTTAGTATCTCTTAAAAACTATTCGATCTTCGCTTCATTTTTCAACCTTCCATGATTTTTAAGAATGATAATTTTCTTTCGTAACTAAATAGTTCCTAATCAGAATCTAATTTTACATAATACTGTTCCTTAATTCCTGGATTTCAGTTCACAAAAATGAAAGAAATACAAAACCTAGTTGAGAACAGTTTCGTTTTTTCAAGTCGGTTAATAAGCGTTGGTTTCTATTGTGTAATGGTAAGTATTTCTTCTCAACCATTATCATTGTCCTCTTGTAAAGAAATCGTAAAAAGAACATGTAATTATATGTGACTCAATGAATCGATTTTCATCGAGAATCGACCAATATTTTAGAAGTCGGTAAACACTTCATACTACAAGTTTTAAGTGTTTACCGGCTTCTTGAAGTATGAAATAATTACCTAATATTAAATAATCATGACACGTTTTTTATGCAGAATATTAGAAGTTAAGCTTCTAAACGGAGAAATGTGCGTTCAATGACAGAGCAATGAAAATAAAAGAATACAATAAAATTTACTTCGAGTTAGAAGCAATGGAGTTTAACATAATGGAATTAATTATTTCCTAAAATAAATGTGTTACTTGTATGTGTAGCTAGATATAAATCGTAAGTCTCCGGCGTGGTGTCGTACCCAAGCAGTACTATGACCGACCTTTGAGCGTCACGAGTCCCAGACTGACGTCAGTCGTCAGTCAACCGCTTCTATTGTAAGTAAAATGTAATAATTAGAAATGCAATAGACAGAACAGTTTTTGAGATTCGTAATGATAGTGTTTTCGTTTCATCTACCTATATATTTGAAAAAAAAAATGAAAATATGTTGCTATGAAACTCGAGAACTACTAGAACAGTGTCTCCTTGACGGATTATATATAGAATGTCATTACTCCTAATTATCCTGTGGGTGTAGCAAGAGCCGACTTAAGGAGCAAACTACATATGGCAATAGCACTGAAAAGAGAAGGAGAACTAGAAACAAACTCTATGTCCACCCGTCTGAACAGCGTGATATCTGACCTTCTGGTATAATAAAATCCTCATTTCTTGGCAGAGGCCAACATTTAGAAGTAGATTAGTAGTTGATGATAATGATAATATATTCAAAGCTAGGAAAAAAATGTAGCGTAAGTTACTTCTTATTACAGCAACGATCTGCCGTTAACAGTCTCGTTAAAATCGGTTCAGCCATTTCAGAGATTAATTAGCCAAAAGTCGGACAAACAGATCGAGAGATAGTAAAAATTATAAAATATTTTATTTTGATATATGTACCGCGTATACAAACATAAGCATATAGTGACAAGCGGTTAATTTAATATTGCACACAGACACTCCAAGCTTTATTTATTTGTATTGGAAAGGTTTTTATTAAAGAAGCGCTGCTGCAGCAAGCATCTCTTTCGCTGTGTCAACATTGACACTGTAACCCTTCGCTCAAAATTTTTTTGTCTCCACTAAATATTATCGATAATAATAGTAAATTTCAAATATTATCGATAATAATAGTAAATTTCAAATATATATTATAAATTAAGATCTTTAAGTTTCGTCGTTATGGACGAACTCCGAACGTAATCAATTTATGACTTCCTCCACATAGGGAAAGGTGTACTATCAAAATTCAAAAAACGGTTACCATATGTCCTAAACAGTTTGCCGGTGGATATTAAACAAGAACCCAATATAAACATACTTAAAAGGTAATTAAAAAAGCTCTTATTAGAATGTATTAAATAGCACAAATGTAAATAAACGAATGAGTATATTGATATTTTTAAACATATACCCACAAACAAGTTGTATGTTGGATATTATGTGTTATGTATCACAATTTGTAAATATGTAAATGTGACTGTGCATAGTGCATGGGACTTTACATACGCATGTATCTAATGCATGGGTGTGATGGACACAGTGTTGTGTACAAGCATATTGCATATGGAGGCTCAACTGAGTCCAAAGACAAACTGTTCAAAACAGTTTTGTGGACCTATGTTTTTAGATTAAGATTTAACTATTGTGAATAATAAATTTTAAATATCGAATAAGGTTTGCCGTACATGCTATGAATATAACCGTAGATAGTAATGACGTCACTGAATGAATCTAAACTTTGACTATTAAAAGCCCTTTTAGATGTGTTACGCGAAATCAGAGACGGTAGTCAGAAAAATAAGTTTACTGAACTTATATGACTTGTAGTTCAATACTTAAACTATTGGGTCAATGCTACTGTCTAGATCGAAAATAAATCCTATTAATATTATAAACGCGAAAGTTTGTATGGATGGATGTTTGTTACTCTTTCACGTAAAAACTACTCAACGTATTTGAATGAA
Source organism: Hyphantria cunea (assembly GCA_003709505.1). Lineage (NCBI taxonomy): Eukaryota > Metazoa > Arthropoda > Insecta > Lepidoptera > Erebidae > Hyphantria > Hyphantria cunea. The sequence continues at coordinate 1,536,765 of PKRV01000261.1, forward strand.
ACTTTACAGTAATATAGCTGATACATGAGAATAACACATAGGCCACTATTTGCCGCGATAACCGACATATACGCGGGCGGAGCCGCGGGCATAAACTAGTGTAATTATAACGCCGGTGTCTAAACCTAAAATTATTTCATAAGATTTAAAATTAGTACGCCAGAAATGGTAGAATATAAGGAACGTATAATAATGCGGTAACATCTTTTGTACTATATTCTAACAAATAAATCTTTCTTTTAAATATGACTATTCAGCTTAGCAAATGCTCCATTTAGACAAATCTTGGTCTTTATTACTATTTCGATAAGAATTTACTCTATTATCTTATTGTAACACATAGTTAATTTTTATTCGTGTAATGTATAATAACACAAAGTTTATTTTCTCTCCACAAAAAATGGTTTTTACAATGGGATTTGACTCCATTACATTTAATTTCAACTATTCCAATTTTTCAAGAGACTGGAGCCTGTGATAGATATAAGGAACATACCTGTGAACATACAGGTCAACAGGTCCCTAAGACATCTAGTTCAAAGTTTAGTTAACATAATATAGTATTAGGCAGTGATTTACATAATACACATACATACAAAATGAAAATTAAAATCAAAATTTTAAGAATTAATGTAACTTTGAGAAAGATTTCTATTTCCTCGTTCTACAAGGTACCAATCATATTCGTTACGTCTGAATAATTTATCACACTATAAAAAAGCAATATATAATTGCTGTGACGTTCATCTAATCCCCGAGATTACATCGTTAATTTTTTGCTTTATCTTAAATATGCACATGTCTTGCTTATAAGACGTTTGTGAATGTTGAACGTAAAAAATCAACCTTCTACCTTCTAAGTTGTACCACGAAACTACTTAATTTGTGCAATTTGCTAATTTTGGATATTAGGTTATATTTTATTTTGGTTTTGGCATCTTGATACCTTGTTGCGTGCTGTTGATGCAAGTCATGATATTCACAATAGCTAGTCGAGGACATTCCCATTTCTTTTACAGTGACTAGTCACTAACTGTTCGTCATTTACCTTATTACACAGTCGTATTCTCTGGCAACAGATCTGTGTATAAGATTTCATATTAGTGCTGCATTTGTGTAAATAAGTAGGCTAGAATACTGTCAGTCAAAGCATTTTTTTATTAAAGGTCAAAAAAATTGGTTTCGGTATACATACAAATGTAACGTCTCATTTGAATATTGTAAAATCATTTACTTGTTATATATAAATTGAAACCGCTTCAGTAAAACTGAACAACTATCTATAGTTACCCCTAGTTCACAGCGCAGTCATCCTTAATTGATAGTCATAAACACATACGAAAACTAATAGTGTCACTGTCCTTTGTACCTTTGTACCCCTCCTCCTCCCAAGAAGCTCCGAGGACTCAGATTAACAATTAGGAGACGAGAATGGCCTTATAAGTATTTAATACGAATAGTCTGGAAACATAATAAACCGGTATTATATTTCCAGACTATTCGTTTGTTGTAATTGTATGTACTATTTACGAACTCATAGTTCCTGGGATAGATGCCTCGTTGGTCTAGTGGTTAGCGTAAGCGACTGCAGATTAAGAGGTCTCGGGTTCAATTCCCGGGTCGGACTGCTGTTGGGTTTTTCTTACAATAAATTCTTAATAGCAGCCCGCCGGCAGACAGCAAGCAATCTTATGGCGGTGCTTCCCGCCCGTGCTTCGTAGAGCACGTTAAGCTCTCGGTCCCGGTTGTTATAAACATCTATGGCAATCGTTATTGAAAAGTCAGTGCCCTAAAAGCCGCTTAGCTCAACCTTCGAATTCAGTACACCCTCAGGGTCGCGGAGGTCCGATGCCAGTTACTCCGTGTAAAAATTGATATTCAGGTAAAACCGGTTGAACTAGTAGCCGACTCAAAACCTTGGGAATAATAAACGCTAGGAAAATGATGAGTTTCTGCAATATATAGGTATACATTTTGAGATAACATAATTTTAAAATCAATTTTTTTTTTGTAGATGTGAAGACAATCCTCAAGTCCGTGTCAGGCCGACTACGGTCAGGCGAGCTGACAGCCATCATGGGTCCGTCCGGCGCCGGCAAATCCACACTTCTGAACATTCTTACTGGTTACAGGTATGTATATTGACCTCGCTTTCTATATTAACACATAGAAAAAAAAATATGAACGTATACGTAAGTTATTTATATGCCAATTATCATAAATCGTCTAATACATTGTTTTTAACGGATATAAAATAAGTATCCATTCGCTAATGATATTGTCGTAGGTTGCACCGAAACGTGCATTTATAGGCTATGACAATCATAATACTCAAACAATTGTCTGTGGTATAAGGATAGATTAGTTTTCCTAGACTATAAAATAACAAGTGACATTCGACAATATCTAAATATTTTCTTCTAGATGCTAGTTAAGGTCACAGGAAGGTATAAAATGACTGATATGAATTCGTAATATAATGAAGTCCGTATCTAAAGTACGGATTCTAAGTAGGGGTCAGGGTATTAATTATACCAAGAATATTATTATTAGCTTCAATATAATCGCAACTGTATATATAGGCCAAGTACATATTCGTCTCAAGATATAATAAGCGAATAAGACAGAAAACATCTGTAGGTATGTTACTGTATATTTGCAGATATATTGTGACTAATTGATTTTATGACACGTGCATGTCTTGTCAGATTAAATCATTATAAACGGATTATAGAAGACAAAATGGCGGAACAGTTGTTAAATTAAAATTGTTCTTTCGTCTCAATTTGTGAATGGAAATGTTCCGATTATTATTTCTTTAGTCAGATGTAAAGTAACATATGTATATGATACAGTAGAAACCAACATTAGATATTAATTGGCAGCCCTGAACATGTGATATCCTAAGTCCATCATCGCGTTAGATTTACGCAACTTCTGGAAGTGACTTCTACCATACTCATGATCCTAAGTAGCTTCAAAACCAAACCAATGAAAATCAAAACCAAAGATTACATATAGTTAAAGCATGTGTTTCGTTTCCTTGTTTAGCATAAACAAGTAGAATAAAAGGAGTGTAAACCAGTGTGCTACTGCCTCTGGAGTGGCAGAATTAGGAGATCTATATATGGGTAGGCAAACAAAGATTTGATCTACACGGGTCTTCTGTGAGGCCATGGAATAAATGGTTTTTTAACAAAGCATAGTGAACTATGAGCAGTTAACGTCGGAATTTGAGTTACTGCATCGACTTATCTTCGGTATTCTGTTATCATTAGGCAAACTACACTCTGTTTGACATATTAGTACTAATGAAACTTAATGTCCTATGCACCCTAGATAAATTATAGTTAAATATATTCTGTAACGTTTAACGCACACTATAAGCAATCGTTCCTTACTTATTTACTCTATTGGGTTTTCGAGTTACGTGAAGAACTTAGCTCTGTTAGTTTTCTATAAGTTAGCAGTATAAAGTAAACAAAATGGTGAATTTTCTTCCCCCTCGCTTAGATGTCTCACTCATGTCTTTCTTGGACACGTAAGAAATAGCGAGAGTAGCGATTCCTATTTCTCTTAACTGACTCACTTTGAAAAGACACTCGGCAAAATTGAGAAAAATATTATTTGACAAGAACAAAATTCAATAGTTGACAACAGTAAGCGTTAACACCAGTACACTGTACCATCCAAGGTAGTACAAAGTACAAGGCTTAGGAAGTCACACCGGTTTTCACATCCTATATTTTTAATAAACTTGAAAGTGCCCAAAATGAGAGTTTATTTAAAACTAGCTGACCCGGACTTCTTACCACCATACATTTTTTTCGCTTTCCCTTCAAATTTTCTTCTAAACAAACCTTATCTTGACAATTAACAAACGCATAAAACAAATAATTATCCAATTAGGTGCAGTCGATCAGAAGTTATGCGTGTACATACATTTTAGTGATTCATTTATATTTATATATACATCTAAATGGATATTAATCCATCCATATGTATATATCTTTGTATATAGACACTAATAACACATACGTAGATAGAAATCTCTTTAGAACTTTTAAAAGAGTCTTATTTACAAACTTAAACTGTACGGATGACTTGGTGTTATAAGTGGTCGCATCGGCGCTTCCTACTGTGCTGATGTTGGGAGTTGGCCCCTCACATAGGCCAACAGAAAATAAATAAATAAATATTTTCGGACATTTTAACACAACGCCATCTAGTCCCAAACTATGCAGAGCTTGTACTATGGGTACTAGACAACTGATATTATTACATGTATACGCTTTTTTTGTAAATACGTACATATTATACATAGAAAAACACCCAAACTCCGAAACAAATATTTGCAGATCATACAAACATTTGGTCCGAACCAGGATTCGAACCCGAGACCTCATGGACAGCAGTCGCGTACGCTACCACTGCGCCACCGAGGCAGTCATCAACAACAGTGATCAATAAATTGTAGTTCTGAGTGACATATATGTCTGTAATGTCCCCGGGGATACGGGAGAGGATAAGCAGATATGGAATACATACTTAGCGCGAAATTTGTCGTTAAAAAACCACGAATGTGGATTTTGTTAGGTGCAGTTAATACATAGGGTACATAGGCTCTAACGAAAGTTGTTAGGTAAAACCGCATCGTGTTTACATTTGAATTTTCAACTTCAAAGTGTCATCATTACATAGCAGAGAGACTCGAGACTGGGGTTATGCAAGCTCTATCAAACTGGGTCGAGCTAAGATTTATGCGCAAAGTACGTACCGTAGATACAAGCCTTATATCGTAAGATACGTTTCAAACAGCAATATCTACAATTTTTAGTTTTGACAAATATGGAGAATGCGTTTTTGACCGAAGTTTATTGTAAGAAAAATACTTTTTGTATTAACTTGTGCTCGTACACACTAATCGTGAATTTATAATATCTGTGAAAAAGATATCTGAGTTCCCTGATAGGAGTGATACCACGAAAAAGAAACTGATGTTAAAACATTTTTCATTGCTTTTTATCGAACAAGTAAGGTAGCCACTGCGCTCAGCTCCCGATACAGGTCAGCAGGACTTGACTTTTGAGTTGCAAGTGTCATTGATTACGAAGTCACTAAAAATCAGGTGACCCGTCCGGTCCTTTGTCTATATCAGTACTTCGAAAAAATATGCAAATTCGATTCAAATCTTGCAAACGCTCTTTGTTAGTCCTCGAAGAAGCAAATGAGCGTTTGTTAAACTTGGCTAAACTTGCTTTGTGAACAAAAAAAATTATAAATGTTATTGACCTGATGCCATCAGGACGTGCTTTATAATTTACAATATACGTTTATTGTATTTTTATTTTATATGTATGGCCTAGCCAGAATGACTCTACTCTGCCTGATAGAAAGCATAAGCAGAACCCAAGAGTAATGGTCACCATACTCATTGCGAATGCAGAGAACGTAACAATGCAGCATGGTGACCCACACTATGTGCGACGAGTGACGCTTCTGCATCATTGGGCCTCCGGTCTCGCGGTCACCAACGAAACACGACAGCACGAACGCTGTCATTTTACGTTGATCTTCTATGCGAGGGTAGTAGCTCCCCAGTCGATCCGACTCTTTCGTGTTGAAACCATAATGTTATTCGATCAATATTTTACATCACCTGAGGAAGCACTAAGCAGCTTAAATAAATACGCAGGTAGTTTATAAAAACTAAATAACATGCTTACAAAAGTCGGTTACATACAAACAAACAAACATGCAGGTGAAGCTGATAAAAGCGTGGAAATACAAAAGCCTGTGTTACTCTCTAATAATGTAACTTCAATCAATCAACACCCATAATGTCCCACTGCTGGGCTCGGGTCTCCACTCAGGAGAGGGTTAAGGCTATACGACTTTTCATTAGTAAATTTTTTTTCCAAATTAATTTAGTGGTTTAGGGTTGAAAGTGTAACAAAGAAACAAAAGTCGCATTTATTATATTTGTTAAGACGTATATCGTTAAGTAGCATGTTTTGATATGTAATTAACTATCGTATTTACATACGATGTTTTAATTGTAATATTATAATTTTTGTAAAGATAAACAACATAAATTAAACGTAATGCTTAAAAACGTATTGTGACTTGTAAAGTAGCGAAACTGACATAAACCTACTTTTTTTTCAATTCTATAATAACACACTCAAGATAATGTATACGTAAATTCTTTTTTTTTGGAATGCTTTATTTAAATGATTCACTGATCTATGATAAATACGTTTTGTTTATACATAAATATGAATATTTATGTTGTACATTAAAATATTATTTTATATTAACTTCTTGTATAGATCACGTACTTCTTAAAACTCATAAAAACTCAACTCAACTTGTTGTGAACTCACGTATTACGGATCACCTCCCCTTATTTGTTGAAATCGGGACTGACAAAAAATGAAAAAAGAAAACTACCCAGTTTTATTTTTAATTTTTTGTCAGATATTTTTACGATATTGAGCATCATGACTTTAGCTACACCCAGACTTCAAAAGACAATAGTCAAACAACTTAAAAAGAGAAATGTTAATATTTTCTTGTTTGTTTCCATTTACCAGCTAACTATATGTACCTGAAAGTAACTTATTGTGGTTTAAGCGACCATTTAGTCGATTTCTTCTGCTGGGTGTGGTAAGTTCAACCCACACATATCAAAGATAGAATTACGTGATCCACAAATTGTTGTCTCCGAACAACAATTTGTGGATCACGCAATATAACAATTTGTGGATCACGTAATTTTATGTTCTTTGTGTTTCCATTCATTCTGGATGATGTTTCTTGTGCTCTTTTTATGTACTTAAAGATACAGAATTTATTACTAGTGCCACAGTACTCTTTTAAATAAAGAAAAAAGAAGATGTTTTCGTATAAATCGATTGCAACGGCATTTAATCGAGAAATATTATACAACCCGCAAAACAATATAGATTCCTCTCCATACTGAATATTTAGATACATAGTATTCACTTTTAAATGATGTGGGTAGTATTCGATTTAATCGTCATTTTTCAAAAGTTGTAGAAATTGCTGTATTTGTAACGTACTTTACGTTACAAATACAGCAATTTCTACAACTTTTAGCTTCGACAAATATGGATGCGGTTTTGACCGAAGTTTATCGTAAAAAAATTACTTTTTGTCCTAACATGATGAACGTATGAATATAATTTTGTCGCCTACGGCCTATTACACAATAATCAATCAATCATAACCGTGACTTAATATTTTAAAATCCGTGAAAAAGATATTGTCAATAACTGCCTCGGTGACGCAAGTGGTTACCTAAGCGACTGCTGTGCTTGAGGTCATGGGATCGATTCCCGAGTCGACCAAATATTCGTATGATCAGCAAATACTTTTTTCGGACACATAACACAAGGCGTTGTGTGTTAGATGTCCGAAAGTATTTATTTATTATTTGGAATATGAACCTGTGCTTCAGCATTTGCAGGCCGTTTCGTCCAGAGGGATAGCATGGTATTACTGAAAATCAGTACTAGCTAAGCCATAAATTAACTGCTTTTCACTAAGTACATGAGAATACCATAGGCCCAATATGCTCCCTCCCATCAAGTAATTTATTGGACAGGACCCCACTACATCTGACTTAGTCTCTCTCGAAACTAAATAGCTAGTCGATAAATGTCTGCACGAAGATATCGCCTGTGACTAATAGAAGCGCATTGTTCTTTTTATCTATGTAATGGCAGCGGAGTTTGACCCTATTGTTTAAGTCAGCAACGCGGCAACGTATTCTTGCTTCTTATGATTCACTTAGCTCTTCTGATTTAGAGGACGGAGTACCACCAGCCCCAATCATCCCGAGTCATAGTACTCGTAAGAGCCAGCTAAGGGAACAAACCACTCTTGACTATCACTGCAAAGAACCGTTTGTGCGCCAAACTGGACATAGTTTGGTGCACTTAAATAAATAGATCTAATTAGAAGCTTATGTAGTCTGGAAGTCTTAAGATTTTCGTTGATGACGATGATTAATTTACGAACCCATAGACACATTACAAACTTATTTAACCAAAAACTGAATTACAAATAACAAAATAGTTACTTTATTACAACCGGACTTAGTTATCAATCGGCCATCGTGAAGTGGGTCGCGTGTCCGATCACTCGTATTGCCATTTACGCAGTTGCACACTGTACAGGAAAGAGACGAAATATACTTTACTTATGTCTATCTCTATCATTCGCCTGCTAATCATATGAAGAATATCAAAAGAATGCTAACTAATAAACGATTGTACGAGTTGCTAAGTAATTAGAAGGGAAAACAGATGCGTGGATGCAACGACTAAAAGAAAATGGACGTTAACAGTTATGTAGTTAGTTGATATCTGTGCCACAAAACAGCTCTTTAAACTCTTAGTTTCGTTTGTGTACGTGTAAAATCTCAAAAAGTTCTGCAGTGGTTGAATTCAAATCAATCAATCAATAACCCATAATGTCCTATTGCTGGGCTTGGGTCTCCTCTCAGAAGAGGGTTAAGACCATACGTCCCCACGCTGGCCAAATGCGGGTTGGGGTCTGAGAAGACTACGTAGTGGCTACGTAATCTTGGCGTTGGATGTTTTTAAGCCGCTCAAAGGTCTCCAATTCAGCTTCTCGACTGTTATCCTATGATAACAACCGGGGCCGACTGCTTAACGTGACCTCCGAATCACGGAGACGCTCATGGTAACATGCCACCACCAGATGGGTGACCATCCAGGTACGGACCGCGCCGTAGTTGCTTACCCGCGATGATTGTTTCTAATCATATTGTTTCTAATCACAGACTTCAACTGGGCTATGAGCGCCTCATCGAGCTCAAATATTAACACTTTAAATCTACAAATCGCTTTTTTATCTATTTTTGCGTTAGTTTCATTGTGTAATGCATCATAGCGATGGAGAGGGGCTACGTCAAGCTGTTAATATCTTGCTTGAGATGATGATGAAGATAGGTATAGACTAGGGTATAGGTTAGGAAAACTTAAAAACTTATTTAGCACCAGCATGACATGTTATTCTGAGTTATAAGCTATATCACTGTAAAGTTTCATCTAAATCCGTTCAGCAGTTTTTGCGTAATAGAGTAGCAAACATCTATACATTAATTCTCACGAACTTTGGTATCTATAATATAAGTAGGATTTGACTGCCTCGGTGGCGCAGTGGTAGCGTACGCGACTGCTGTCCATGAGGTCTCGGGTTCGAATCCTGGGTCGGACCAAATGTTTGTATGATCTGCAAATATTTGTTTCGGAGTTTGGGTGTTTTCTATGTATAATATGTATGTGTTTACAAAAAAAAAAGTATTCATGTATTAATATCAGTTATCTAGTACCCATAATACAAGCTCTTTGGGTGTTTTCTATGTATAATATGTATGTGTTTACAAAAAAAAAGTATTCATGTATTAATATCAGTTATCTAGTACCCATAATACAAGCTCTGCTTAGTTTGGGACTAGATGGCGTTGTGTGTTAGATGTCCGAAATATTTATTTATTCTATGTTCGATGTGATAAATTTACTACCTGTCAAAATACTTACGTACATTCAATCAAGATCTATTCAGACGTTCTGGAATAGTGAAGTCACTAACATCCCCACATCCATCCTCAGTTATTAATAATATGAATGTTATTATAATTTACAATATGCCAAAATTTACATTAGTTTCACACATAATTGAATTAATAATAACTACACTTGTACATTTCTGTAAATGTCTAGAACCTCTAAAATATCCCCAATGGTAACGAGTCAATGGATAACTAAAAATATTTATTAACTAATTAATATAATTGGTCATGGTCAACAAAAAATATACAAATTTAACTTTAAGGTCAACAACTGGTATAAAAACAAGGTACATATGACGTATAAAAACTAATTTGTAACCAGTTTATGCGAAATTTATGCGAAACAAAACGTTAGTAAATAATTTTAAGAATAATAATATTAGAATCTGGTCGGCTAGTAGGAAATTATAGCCGAGAAATACGACTTGAATATTATGAAAAACATTTTCAAAACATTACTAAACTAACCTACAAAAAATAGTAACACTAAACTACTAACATTACCTGAACAACCAAGCTTTGCTCGGTATATTTTTGTTGGAATAAAAAAAAATCCTATATAGAACGATTTATAGCCCCCAAAATTCTAAGCATACTAAATTTCATGAAAATCGTTGGAGCCGTCTCCGAGATACATATAAATAAATAAAAACATATAACAAAAATGTATGTACGCTCATAACTTTTGGATCGACTGCACCAAATTGGATAATTATTTTTTTAACGTGTTTGGTAATGTCAGGACAATAGTTTATATAGAAAAAAAAATTGTTAAGTTATATTTTTTGATAATATTCACGAAAATTAATATGGAGGTACGAAGTTCGCCGGGTCCGCTAGTATTATATGTATATGTTTACATACATATAAATTGATAGGTTAAGAAAAACTGTATGCTAATACTATTAAATAAATTTATTATAATACATATATTTGTATATAATAAATAAAAGTATGCAAGTCAAAGATTTTAATTCATCTAGGTCACATATTAATTAATGTCAGGATAATGTTTCTACAATTTACTATGCACTATATCTATATAATTTGAATACCTTTTTAATGTGGGCAATATTTGTTTAGTTGAGACCATATAGCTATTATCTTGTGTGATAAATGTGATAATACACATATAAAGGTAATTCATGGTATCGCTAGTTTTTGACCGCGGCTTTGCACGCGTGTGTGTCGGTTATAGCAGCAAAAAGTAGGCTATGTCCATCTCCAACATCTAATCTATCTGTATACCGAAATTCATCCAAATCGGCTCAGTGGTTTAGCCGTGAAAGCGTGAAAGCTTTTGAATTTATAATATTACGGTTAAAGAAACTTTATTTTTCAAAAGAATTTACAAAATTCACTTACTGAGAAAACATACAAAAATGTTAACAAATAAATCAAATGAGCGTTTTATATAAAACAAAAGTGGGTAGTAAAATATATTTTGCACAAGACTGTGAACTTAAAATATACTTGAAAACAGTAAACACGATTAACTCAAGCAACTGAACCAAAGATGTACGATTTTTTTAAACAAGATGGGACATTAGTATTGTAAGTACAATTACCACCTTTATTATTATTATATATATTAATGTATGTGATAAATAATTTAAAATTATTAAAATAATTCTCTCGAAAATAAAAAAGTAAAGCAAAGAAAATACTACAATCACCTAGCAAATGAGGACTACTCTTAAAGTCTAAGCCTTATGCAATCTCTTACCAACTGTCCACTGATGTTGACAGTTTAAAAAAATTGAACCATATTACGATGGTGCTGTTATAGCAGTAATGATAACACTTGACGGCGTCCACACTTGTAAATAGTGTTGAAATGTGTGTGGTTGACACACATAATGCTGTGAACATTTCGAATGTGCTTTGCGGAAATTTGTACCAATCATTTCTGAGAAGCCTTCTCCGCGTTATTTTTTCAGATCATTGGCATTCTGGACATTGATAGTTACCCAAGAAACAAAGAAAAAGAGGCGCTCATAGCTCAGTTGCACTCGGTGATTGGAAACAATCACCAGGGTAAGCAACGACGGCGCGGTCAGTACCTGGATGGGTGACCGCTGGTGGCATGTTACCATGAGCGTCTTGCAGTCGATCCCGGTTGTTATCATACGATAACAGTCGTGAATTAACGACAAACTAACAGATTACGTAGCCACAACGTTGTCTTACCAGTCCGCAACCCACACTTGGTCAGCGTGGGGATTCGTGCATTCGTGGGGAGGCTTTAACCCTCTCCTGAGAGGAGACCCAAGCCCAGCAGTTGGACATTATGGATTGTTGATGATTGATGAAAGAAACAAATTGTCGAAAGACCAAAGTTTTTAAAACATTTTCAACTGACTGACTCCCACATAATACGCTAAAAAAGTATTTATTTGGAACATTGCAATAAAAAATAATATAGTTGATATTTGGAATTAAGATGGAAATGAATAATATATACTGAATAAAAAGTATATTTTTCTAATCATTATATTTGAAATTAATTACTTGTTAAGGTGTGGTTTAGTTTTTTCAGTTTCTCTTTGTTCTTGATAACATTAATTACAAGTTATTGGCACTTTGCCATCGGTATGCATTGCGTCCTATGTTCCATTATCTATATTGATCTATTTGTGGCGTCTTTGTTTACAAGAAAGGAAGAAAATAATTTTGATGTACTTGCCAGACTTTGATAGAGAGGAAAACTGTTTTTCAATGGTTTATTTTTAGTTTGTGACTAATCATGACATTTGTAAAACTACCTTCGAAATTTTGTCAATCTATGGTAGTAGATGCCTGTTAAGATAGCGTCTTAGTCACTCCTGATATCTCACTCCCTGTAATCGGCCTAGCTATTGGATATTAGATTGAAGAGATGGACAGACATAAATTCATACACATCAGTTAAAATAAAGCCAGGATTTCTAAATTGTAAATCAACACTTTAGTTTTATTTGTTTGTATAAGTTTCAAACGACGGACGGAGTGTCGGCGAAGAGGGTAATTTAGTAACAATTTCAATGGAACAACCAAAAGACCCTCGCGTTGGCCACTGTCATTTTATTTCGATGCACCAAATACAGTTGTACTCTGAAGAATTTAGGTTGAATTTAAAATGATACTGAATTAGTACGTCGACATTCCGTCCGTCGTATGCTCTGCCACTGCGCCACCGAGGCAGTCCAAAATTCAAGTCATAGTGAAGTGGTATGTAAGAACAGAACCGACTGAAATTCCCGTGGGATTTGGAGGCGGAAGTGCTAGACGAAGCTCATCGACGGATGGCTAACTTCCAGGCGGGGAACGGCGTTCGGCCTCCGCCTGGAGAGGAACGAGAGTGGTCCTGGTCGTGGATAGAGACTCCAGGTACTGACATTGCCGCCGTGGAGGCTCTCTAGCCGGTCATCTTTCTGTGGGCGGGGCGGCAGGATGGGTCCCTTTCTATCTGGCTGACGTAGGTCCTTTTCGGACTTAGTTGATTCGGGAAGTACCTGCATTCTGTCGCTAGGAGGGAATTGAGTCAGGCATGCCACTACTGTGACTGCAGTGGGGACTCGGCCTAGCACATGCTGGTGGTTTGCCCCGCCTGGGCGTCGCAGCGTTGTGCCCTCATTGCAGTTATCGGAGATCTCTTGTCTCGTCCATGGCCGGTAGCGACAGCTGTATTACCGCGGTTGCAACCTCCTGCGAAGACGTTGTTTCGCAGATGGAGGCGGCAGAGAAGGACGAAGGACGACCTCCACTCCGTCTGCGGGTGGTTGAAACACGCTTACCAGAGCCTCATGCCGCCCTGAGTGTGGCCATGGATGAACGGGATTGGTTTACCCTTCCGTCTGCTTTATTCGTTAGCCGCGTGGAGGCCACGTGCGCTTGTGACTGTTCTAAATAGAGAGTTTTCACGATCAGACGGTGCCCGCGACAGTGCGGGCAGGATCTGGAAGTCGTCCGGATGTCATAATAACATCAGCTCCCGGATCCCTCCTGTCTGAGGTCCTTCGGTACTCTGTAAGTGGCACACCGTGTGGTTTTAGTCGATCCGATTCCGACACAGCACTCCGCCCTAAACCCCGGTGGGGCGACAGCCCATGGGGGTTTTGACACGTTACAAAAAAAGGCGCTATATATTAATATAAACATTCCTTTTCCGAATTAGCTTTTTTATTTCTATGGATAATAATTAACAGTATTAAAAATATGGATTGAACCAATTAGAAGTTGAATATTCAGCGGTAAATAAAACGAGCAATTACATGTAATGGACACTTCAGTTGTATATATCTACGTACACATATACATACTTAATATATTACAGTGCGGGTATAAGTGTAGTTCATATGTAGTTAAGTTACTAAGAGTAATGTAAAATCTGTAATAAAACTGAAGAGTGTTTGTTTATTTGGTTGTAAGCGCTAATCTCAGAAAGTAGGAGTCCGATTTGAAAAATCATTTCCGACTTAGTGAAACAGATTGAGTTTCACAATAATAATTTATGAATCAGTTGTTTTCCTTTAATAGGTCAAAAAAAATGTCCGCGTTAGCATATGTCTACCTTTTACGGTTGGCTCACTGTAACCATTTTAACCACCGACGCAAAAAGAGGGATGTTATAAGTTTGAGATGTCAATGTCTGTGTATGTATGTGTCTCTGGCTGTAAAATCGTAACTCTCATACGGATGGACCGACTTCGATGCGGTTTTTTTCCCCTTGCGGTGGTTCTTAGGTATGTTTGTTTATATTGGTCCAACAGTGTAAGAGTATCAGCTCTTTTCACCAATATTTTTTGGCGTATGATTTAGTCGATTAAGTGATTGCGTGAGGGGTTCTTTTAATTTTTAATTTTAACCTGTTTATCGTAAACTTTATTGACGCTACGGGCTATTGGAGATGCAGACGAGATTGCGTGGGTCAGCATGTAAATTTAATTAAGGGAAGTATGGGTTTCTTACGTGGTCAGTGAGGGGCTACGAATAGGAAATGTCAGCTAACCTAATTATCGGTTTCGTAAGAGCCAATTAAGGGAGCAAGAAAATAGGATTGCAAAATAGAAGGTAGACTTGGAACAAAAAAAAACTAAAACCACACGGTGTGCAACTCTGCGCCTGAGACTGGAGAGATCCGGGAACCGCTTTCTTACGCCATCCGGGGAACAAACTTGTACCTACACCAGCGTCTTGTAAAATGTCAATCAAAAGTAATCTATGAGTAAAATTATGTACAAGACTGAGTGACTAACTAACTGCATTAAAGATGTGTAATGGTTTTACAATACTCTCGTTCCCTATTTATCATTCAAATCTGATCTGCGCAACTAACTTTCCTCACCCAAAAAATATATATTAAAAGATAGACTTAGCATATATCACAATTTTTCAAGAAGAACGTTTCTAACATGCGTTGCGTATAATATTCCAATATGTAATAGTATGGTAGTGATGCATTAACTAGGCGCATGCGGATAATTTTTGCAAACTTCATTGATGCTCTGCTCCTATTGTACATAGTGTTATATTATATAGTCTTATTGTATAGCTTGACAAACAGCCTATACATATAAATATTACTTACTACTTACTTATATAAATAACACTAGCTGACCCATGCAATCCCGTTTCCCGTTTACGTCAGTTCAGTTTTCTATATAACTATAGATTAAAATAATGGATTGGATTCTAATAAGTAGTTCTTGAAATAATCTATATTAGTAATTGATCTCTAATATTCAAGTCTAAACATCGTCTTATCCATGTTTCTTCGTTCTCAGAACGTCAGGGATGGAAGGCAGCATCACGGTGAATGGCATGGAGCGCAATCTGTCAAGTTTCCGCAAGTTGTCCTGTTATATAATGCAGGACAATCAACTACATGGTAACTTGTCGGTCGAAGAGGCCATGTCGGTAGCCACGGCGTTGAAGCTTCCAAGTGCTACCACCACTGCTGCTAAGGAAGAAGTGGTATGTAAATTATTCATTTAATTTTCGGATATGCCATCTATTGTTCATTGTGCTGTGACATCACTAATTCAAATTTTCCCCTAAAATTATTTTCTGTTAATGTTCGCCCTGTTAATTCGACCACGATTGACTTATTTGTTTTTGTTTTTTTTTTAACAATCTGTACTCCACATCCATATACACTTCTACTGTGTCAAATTTCATACTCTGCATAAGTTTCGTAAAAAAGTGGTCTAACGTTTTTGCTTCACATATTAATATAATATTTTAATCGCTTATTTTAGTATAGTAATTTACTAAAATAATATATTTCTATTTACTTATCCATTTAGATAACACTAGATGAGTCCTGCGGTGTAACTCGGTTCATTATTTTTAATCTATACCATTATTGAATCCTGAGGATTAGACAAAATTGCATTAACATCGGTTCAGCAATTTAGGACGAGTTTAGTCATATATCTACTACCGGGGAAGAGCCACGCTTCGGCATGAATGGGCCGGCTCGACCGGAGTGATACCACGGCCTCACAGAAAACCGGTGTGAAACAGCGCTTACGCTGTGTTTCATCGAGTGAGTGAGGATACCGGAGGCCTATACCCCAATCCAACGCCCCCTATCCCCCTCACCATCCCTCTTCCCCCCAGGCCGCCATAGTCTGGGTCACCATGCTGCATTGTTCTTTTTCGCATTGAGGATGGTGACCACCACTCTTGGATTCTGCTCATGCTTTCCATCAGGCAGGGCAGAGTCATTTTGGCAGTTTAAATTTATAAAAAAAAAAAAAACTACTTTCGTAACACATCACATTCAGTTAGTGACATATCTAATTTCAGACAATTGACATTTAGAACTTCGTTGGACACGAAGTCATGACAGTTTTTAGTTTAGTGAGTTTTCGAACAACAATTAGCAGCACTGTAAAAAACCGTTAGTTTACAAATTAAGTAAATAAAACATTGCTTAACATGTTTGCAACAAATGAGTTGCAAATTACGAGCGTTTTATATGTTATCTTTCAGATTTGGAAAGAAACATTATATTAATTAAATAAAGTAGTTAAACGATAGTCATACAGGTACATAAATCTATCAACCTTTTTTTTACATAGGCGAGAATGATAAATAGGTATGCGTTGTATAGTTTTTTAACGTGAATAAAACACTTAACCGATTAGTCTTAGACGATAATTATTATTGCATTTTTGTTTTTATTACAGCTTATCTTATGTTCATTAAATAACAGTGCATATATACATAAGTGACCTTTAGCAGTATTCTACTTTACATTGTCCTTTGAAAAGAGCTTTTGGCCTACTATACCACTAGTACTCTAACCAGACCAGACGTAGGAGAGCCACGCTTCGGCATGAATGGGCCGGCTCGACCGCAGTGTTACCACGGTCTCACAGAAAACCGGTGTGAAACAGCACTTGCGCTATGTTTCACTGAGTGAGTGAGGATACAGGCGGCCCTTACCCTAACCTATCCCCCGATCCGATTCTCATCCCTCAAAGGCATTTGTGACGCCTCTGGTGTTGCGAGTGTCAATGTGCGGCGGTAATCGCTTACCATCAGACGATACGTCTGCTCGTTTGCCCTCTATACCATGAAAAAAAAAGGCTAGGATTTTGCTTTAAGTATTCCTTCTCTTTGTATGTTGTGCTATATAGTTAGATTCCGTAGACAACTCTGAAGACACACATGAAGTATGGGTGAAGACACTCTTTATTTTTATTTCGTTTTCCGGTAAATTCATGATTTTGAATCATTTTAAGTACCTTTTTATATTTTTATTTGTAACATCTTTCTTGACGCTCATGTACGACCAGTTACGTGAAAAAGGATGGTAGCATGTAACAATAAACCATCAAAAGCGCATGATATTTCATTTGGCTTACTGTACCTAAACCAAAGTCATTGTTTTTGTTCCTTTTTCGTTTAAAGTATGATTTTATTTCAGATTCAAGAGATCCTCGAGACTCTCGGTTTATCAGAGCATCACAAAACCATGACATCAAACCTCTCTGGAGGTCAGAAAAAACGTTTGTCTATCGCCTTGGAATTGGTCAACAATCCTCCTATCATGTTCTTTGACGAGCCTACGTCAGGGCTGGACAGCTCCTCCTGTTTCCAATGTATTTCTCTCCTGAAGACCTTAGCAAGAGGAGGCAGAACTATTATATGTACTATCCATCAACCTTCTGCCCGATTGTTCGAAATGTTTGATCATTTGTATACTCTGGCTGATGGGCAGTGTGTCTATCAGGGAAGCACGGGCAGATTAGGTGAGATTTTTTTTGTAAATCGTTCTTTATCATAAATTTGAATGCTTATGATAGTGGATGTATGGGTCTTTGTTGCTCTTTCACGCGCAAAACTAATTAAGGGATTTAGATAAAACTTTACGGTACATATACATCTTATCGATAACCGACATATTCGTAGACGGAGACGCGGTCAAAAGCCAGTCTTTTAAAAAATTACTGATATTCTAATTAAAACTGAGTGACTAAATTAAATTAAAAATATTGTAAAGTAAATGTGTGTAAAATAGTTTAGACAATTGTCTATGAGAATATGTTGGGTACCATTTTATACTACTTACGAATAAGGTAAATGCGAACGTATTTTTTTTTATCTTTCTTGGCTAAACCGCTAAACCATTTTGAATAAACATTGACTTACGTTATTTCTTGAGAAAAAGGTTATTTTGAAAAGGTTTTATACCATGCAAATTGAGTGATTGTGAACTTTAGTCGGCTGTTGTACGTACATATTAATTTCAATATTTTTCTTCAACCAGTTGAATGGCTCGGAAGCGAAGGCCTACAGTGTCCCGCGTACCACAATCCAGCCTCCTTCATCATCGAGGTGTCATGCGGAGAGTACGGAGACAATACTGGCAAATTGGTCCGCGCCATCAACAATGGCAAGAACGATATCAGGTATTATAAATTGATAATTCACTACACGGATGGCATAGTGGCTTAGACGCCACCTCGCCATTTTCTACTGCGTTAAGTAATGTGGATTTGATTCCCACATGGGAATTTTTTTCTAAAATTATCTTTTAGTCTGTTATTTTAGTTGTATTATTGTGTAGTATGGATGAATTTAGATTATATGTTTTTTAGTGTAACATCTAATTTAATCGGTCTTTGTCATTTAGAGGTACGTTTGACAGGACGAAACTCATTTTTTGTGATTTTTAGTTAAGTTTAGAGTTTTCAAACAAATTAATTTGGACCAACGTCTTGTTTATTCGTAAATGATTATGAATTTAGACTAGAACGATCAGTGTTACGTATAATTAAATTTTGTTTGATTGCAATACAATTTTACGAGTAGCAGTTCTCTTCTCTCTCTTTCGTCTTGTTTACTTCAATAACCTAAGAGGGAGGAGGGCAGGGGGGGAATCTAATCTACAAGTCAAGAGTTCCATTCAATCATTCTAGTTTTATAGATTTAAAAACTTTTTGTTAGAAACGGAGTGCCATTCCCAGAAGCAACTATCCCCCCGTACAACAACAAGGAGGCTATGGAAGAGTCACTCAAGAAACAATGGAATAAGAACGACCTATCCCAAGTCCAGGAGAAGTTCATGGATTCCTCCAACGGAACTAACGGGAATGGGAATCTTCAGAATGGACTTTTGCAGTACGCTGCTAGTGAAATCGCTAAAGGTAAGCTTTTTCTACAAAAGTATTGGTACTTAATAGTCCACTGCTGGGCAAAGGCATCTTCTTAAAAAGGTCTGTTATACCACGCTGATGGCCAGACGGGTTAGTATATGGTATACGTCGAGTTCTGGGAGCGGTCTGGACTGGGAGGGTATGGATCTCGTAATAAAACGGGGTCCCGGATCCCTCCCGTCTCAGGCATAGAGTGGCACGGTTTTAGACGGTGCTCTTCCGACACACCGCCCCGCCGAAAGCCCCGGTGGGGTGAAGGCCCGAGGGGGTTTCCAAGGTAAAAAAGGGTATACGTCGAGGTTTTCTTCGCTCTGCATTTATTTTTATCATGGTATAGCGGGCAAACGAGCAGACACATCACCAGAGGCGTCACAAGTGCGTTGCCGGCTTTGGAGGATGGGGTGAAATACAGTCACTCGGTGAAATACAGTGTAAGCGCTGTTTCACACCGCTTTCTATGAGGCCGTGGTCTCTGTGGACTCCGGCCCGAAGGGTGGCGCTCAATCGACTATTACGACTTAGGTTCGATGATCGGGATCATTAGGGATGGAAACAGCGATTTTCAAATTAAAACTATTTGAAAAAGAAACGGTCAGTACCTGGATGGGGGACCGCTGGTGGCATGATACCATGAGCGACTCCGTGATTCGGTCACGTTAAGAGACGGTCCCGGTTGTTATCATAGATAACAGTCGTGAAGCTTAGTTGAAGGCCTTTGGGCGGCTTAAACACATTCAACAGCAAGATTACGTAGCTACAATGTTGTCTTGCCTGTCCCCAAGCCGGACTCGGCCAGCGTGGGGACGTATGGCCTTAACCTTCTCCTGAGAGGAGACCCTAGCCCAGTAGTGGGATATTATAAGTTGTTGATAGATGATGATATACCAATCCGTCTGGCTGGAGTGGTAAAGTAGACCAAAGCCTCTTTTCTAATAGTGAACTGTTAAAGGCTGTTAACGATGCAATTTCTGTGAGCATTCTTATATTACGACTTTTCCCACTGTATTATAACTTGATACCGTTTGAACGTTCGTACGGCCTTCTCTAAAACTCGTTTTGAATGTCGCAACATTTGAAGTATCCGATAAAATTATCATATTATGTGATTGAATAAATATTATTCAACACCATAGACAGAATCTACATCAATGTGTTTCGTTTACGTAAGAATTTCACATAAAACTGTTTGTTTGATAACGGATGCAAAAGTTTAAATTGAGCACAGTCAGAAATAACGTTTAACTATTGCACTGTGGCCTAATTAATTGTTTATCATTTCGTTTTAATTGTATTTCGTTAATAGTTTTCAAATCCAGTCTATTTTTACAATTGTCGGTTTGTTTGGCTTCATACTGCCACAGCTATATACTAATAGTTTCAAAGTAGGTAAATCCATAAACTCACAAATCTTGCAAATGGATGTCTGATTCCAAATTTGGCATAACCTGTAAACCTATTACCATATTTATATGACAATTGAGATGACGTTAATCTAAAAAATGTAGCCTACGTTACTCCTTATATCATCAGCATAGGTTCGATATTTGCTAATCCAAGTACAGTACTTATGTAAGTGATAGCAAAGATCAAGGGTAGCACTGCATCCTGTTCGCGTTCCATATGCACTAATAATGTCATAATGATTCTTTATGAATGTAAACATAGCTTGTTATGATACGCCAGATTGCGTGTAACCTTATAGATCACTTAGTTTTAAACAATATGGCTACGTATACTTATAAACTTTGAAGTCTTGAAAACTTAAACCGTGGGCGAGCCACGCTTCGGCACGAATGGGCCTGCTCGACCGGAGTGAAACCACGGCCTCACAGAAAATCACACGCGAGTGATGACACCGGAGGCCCATACACCAGCCCCTCCCACCATCCTCCAAAGCCGGCAACGCACTTGTGACGCCTCTGGTGTTGTGACACAGCACTTGCGCTGTGTTTCACCGAGTGAGTGAGGATACCGGGGGCGTATACCAAAACCCCTCCCGTTGTCTTTCTTCCTACCTCGTCATTCTAACT
Organism: Hyphantria cunea; assembly: GCA_003709505.1. Classification (NCBI taxonomy): domain Eukaryota; kingdom Metazoa; phylum Arthropoda; class Insecta; order Lepidoptera; family Erebidae; genus Hyphantria; species Hyphantria cunea. The sequence continues at coordinate 1,558,070 of PKRV01000261.1, forward strand.
CCCGATCCTCCAAAGGCCGCTAAAGCACTTGTGACGTCACTGGTGTCGCGGGTGTCCATGGGCGGCGGTAATCGCTTACCATCAGGCGATACGTCTGCTCGTGTGCCCTCTATTCTATTAAAAAAATATTTAAAGCCAACTTGTAGGGTCTTATCCTATGTGAAGCAAACGCAAATTTTGAACCCCTTATACGAAGCTTATGTGAACAGGGTGAGAATGAAATTTAGCTCATTTAAAGTTGTCTTTGACAAAAGAAAGAAAAATCTCGTTTATAAAATCGTGAAAAACTATATCTGAACCGTTTTGTTTTTAATTATAGGTTTATTACAGTGATATTAAAGTTGAATTTTGAACCTTTTCCATATTCGCTCAATGTTATACAAGCAATTAGTATAAAATACAAAACAACATTTGAACTTTGTACATTATCTATAACTGTTCTAACATTGCGGTTTGATACATCGTATTTTCAAAGCAAAGTTTACATTCAATTTCCGCAGCTGGTGCAGTTTACTTATGCCTAGAAACTGCGTGATTCATAAAAATAAATTATATTAGATCCGGCAATCTGACAAGCAATGTATGTATTATATATTCTGAATCTCGGCAACCGCTCTGACGACTTTCATAAAATTTAGTATGAAGCAGGTTTCGACGAAGATAATCGATCTAGCTAGGATTCATTTTTAATTTTTTTATGAGCCTGTTGTGTCTCACTGCTGGGTAAAGGCCTTCCCTGCAACTAGCCACTTCTCCCTATCCGATGCCAGGTCCAGCCTCGATTGTCGCGCTTACTTTTAAGGGGTCTGCCTCGTTGTCGGCATGCACCTTGAAGCACCCAGTGTTCGACGACCTTGGCCATCGGTCCATATTTATATGAGATACGTGTCCGACCCAATCCTATTTTAATCTGACAGGCAAAAGAAAAAAAAACTGAGCAAAGCTCCGTCATCCAGCCACTTAATAGTTATTGTAGATCAAATGCATTGTTAGATTAAATTGCAGTTTCTACTCGTATACATCGCTGTAAGATATCGTTAATCGTAATCTAGAATCGATAAATACTGTATCATCATTAACAGTCCTTAACAGTCCCCTGCTGGACATAGGAATCTTTAGAAAGGAAGGTAATAGGGGTACTACTAATGTGTAGTATATAAAATTGTGAGGTCTTGATGATTACACCATTACAGGAGCAATTCTTACATGTATATTTTATCTGAATTTCTTCTGATTGGTGTTCAACTTAACTTGGCAAATTGCTGTATTTTGTACTTTAATTTTTGTTAATTAACTACTAATCTCGCTCTAAATATGAGAATAAATACTCATACTCTATGAACCCCATTTCATTTTAGTTGACTAAAATAACTTTTGTCTGTGTCTGCGAATATTTTTCCTCATTTTTGCAACATTTTTAATTGATACTTTGCTTGCGTTAGTCGTAACGTGATCTTATATAGCCTCCTTCGTTAAATGGTTTATCCAACACTAAGAGTATTGTTTTAATTGAACCAGTAGTTCAGGAGATTAGCACGTTCAGCCAAATGCAAACTCTTCAGGCTTATAATATTGCTGTGGGTGTATTTAACCGCATTAAACCTTTGTAATTTGTAGTAATTAATCTTTAAATCATTTAATAAATTGCTGTAGTCGTTCTTATATCTCAAAATAACAAAAGTCGGTAACCTTCCATTTGATAACCAGTTTCATTTAATTAAACACAAGTTAGTATTGAATAAATACCGTGTGTTTTTGCTTATTACATATCTAAATTTTGTTCCCCTACTTATTGGGCACACTTGTGCAAAATAGCACATTTAATGTGTATAATGATGGATATTCACATTAACACTAGCTGACCCGGCGAACGTGGTTTTGTCGTAAAACAAAAAAAAAATGGTATGGGTCACCGTTATCATTTAAAGGTATGAAAAATAGACGTTAGCCGATTCTCAGACCTACCCGACGTGTACACAAAATATCATAAAAATCGATTCAGCTGTTTCGGAGGAGTTTGGTAACAAACACCCGTGACAGGAAAATTTTATATATTAGATTATATAAATCTTAACAGTTTATTCGGTTGAAGCACTAATTTCTTAGTATAAAATAGCTCATTTCATGTGTATGATGATAGAAATCTCCAGTAATAATATTATAAAAAATAAAATATAGGTTATAAAATATATCATAACGCTATTACCAAAAGAACCAGAGTATAAATAACATATGTAGCAGAAACAGGCCAAATTATTCTTTTTGTGAGCTTCCATTGTGTACGCTGCGTAAACTGCGTAAAACCTAAATCACAATATTATGTAATAATATATATTATATGATATATATTATATAATATATATTATTACATACAGCTTTATAATATTAGTATAAATAAATAAATATTTCGGATATCTAACACATACACACACGCTACTCCATTGTTCCAAGTTAAAGCTTGTGTTATTGGTACTAGAGGACTGATGTGACCTCAAGCACAGCAGTCGCATAACCTGCCACTGCGCCACCGAGGCAATTTAGATATGTATATTATACATATATAATTGTCCTTATTCAACCTCAGCGATGCGCAATGCCTTGACATTCGAACTGTCTTGTCATGTTTTTATCGCTATTGATAATATAAGTACACCGACAGTGTAAAATAATCTTGATGACAGCTCTCGTATACAATATTTATTCATCCAAGTGTTTTAACTTGCATTAAGCGAGAATTAAACCCTCAATGTGCGAGGTTGCGGACGTATTCCCCATCGTCGATATTGAGAATTGAGAATTCGCCCGCAACCTCTGTTCAATACTTATGTCGAACATGCATGTACCCGACCATATAACACCATACAATTTCTGCCGCCATCTCAACGCCGAACGAAGTCATCTCAAGTAAACTCATACTAGGTCCCCAGAACCCTTCACCTACCACAACGCCGAAGATGATCACCGAAGCTTTTGAGCTGATGTGAATTGAATAAACTCACACTAGGCTCTCAGATCATTCAAGAATTGATGTGACGATAATATACCTATGTGTTCATTTTTTACCAATCACATTTTCTTTCTTTCCAGGTGAACCATTAGTGGTTCAAATGGATACTGAAAAGCAGGATAATGTAGAAATGGCCCTTCTTGGTGGCGAGGGTTCTCCTAAGAGATACGCGACATCAGAGCTCACACAGTTCTGGGTCGTGTTGAAGAGAACATTACTATTCAGCAGACGAGATTGGGTAAGTGTTTTTCGTATAACGTTATATTAGTACTGGCAGTTAGCAATTATATAAATTGAGACGATACATTATGAGAATAAATACTATGTTTCTGTGCGAAAAATCCGATTCCTTTAGTTTTGCGCAGAAAAGATGAGCTTTTTAGAAGAAACAATAATATGCTTTTCGAGTATATGGACCTGGACCCAGGCGACTAAAGCAGGCGATCCTTTTGGACGGAGACTTGAGATTTACCAATTCCTAATGGTAAAAGTCGGAAGCATTTTAAAATAAACCGTTTATTTCGAATTTAACAACCATTCGCTTGGTAACGGTAAAATATAAAAGAAGTTTGTCAGTTGTCTGTATAGTACAAGCTCTGCTTAGTTTGAGAAGAATTTGTTATTATGTTCATGTGTTTTGTTCACAGACTTTGATGTACCTCCGTTTGTTCGCTCACATTCTGGTCGGTTTTCTGATCGGCGCTCTGTACTACAACATCGGTAACGACGGCTCCAAAGTACTCTCCAACCTCGGTTTCCTCTTCTTCAATATGCTGTTCCTCATGTACACCTCCATGACAATCACTATACTTAGTTGTGAGTACAAAATTTACATTAGAAGATTGAGAGAGCTGTGCTCGAACATATTATGGCCTAGGCTCTTGGTCTTGAGCGAGTAAATGCCAGTTAAATACAGCCCACTGCCTTTTATTCAGTCCGACTGGGCCCTTTACATGGTCCTTTGAGCCGAATCGCTGTTCCGCCGCGAGAGCCGATCATTTGCTTGCACATGTCGCAACAGTCTTGGTACAACAGTTTTGACTAAGACGGTCAAGTTAAACTGGTCAATGACACATCATCAAAAATATAATAATTTAAACTCGTTTTTTTTGGAGAACTATACTTTTGCCAATATAACGATCTCACAGAAATACGGAACTAAGCAGTTCTAGAAAAAAAAATTCTTGAAAATATTAATTCTTAAGCACTTATACGATTAAAACTAAGTATTTATTATTACTTGCTATGAAATTACAATTGTTAAACTCATTATTAAGTAAGGTCAACATTTCAAATTCTTGATTTGCCTGATCTAGGAAAGACCTGTGTTTCAGCCAATTACTGATATTACAATTACTTTTTACAATAAAAAAACTATTTTTCCTTACAAGGTAGGCTATGACTAAGTGTACATGTTACAATACTATATTGTACTTTAAAATTATTAAGATGTTTTCAGTGTCTGATTAGTTTAATGTGCCTAAGTATTCTGATACATTTTTTTTAAATACTGTATTATTGACACTATATATGTTTAATATTTTTTTAGTTTATTATATATCAATCAATCAATCAACAATCCATAATGTCCCACTGCTGGGCTCGGGTCTCCTCTCAGGAGAGGGTTAAGGGCATACGTCCCCACGCTGGCCAAGTGCGGGTTGGGGACTGGCAATAATACGTTGTGGCTACGTAAATCTTGCCGTTGGATGTTTTTAAGCCGCCCAAAGGTCTCCAACTAAGCTTCACGACTGTTATCGTATGACAACAACCGGGACCGACTGCTTAACGTGACCTCCGAATCACGGAGACGCTCATGGTAACATGCCAACAGCGGTCACCCATCCAGGTACTGACCGCGCCGTTGTTGCTTGCCCTCGGTGATTGTTTCTAATCACCGAGTGCAACTGGGCTATGAGCGCCTGAGTTTATTATATATAAATGGACCTAAAAATAAGCAATATCTGGCTGCATAAGTAAGCCTCGTTTGCGGGGTTCTGCAGACTAAGTTTTTTCGTCTTTTGTTTGTTGTTGTTGGGTTGTACTGAAGCTCTCTGTGCTGTTTTAGAATCATATTTAAGATAAACAGTTATCGAACTATTAGTAATTTGCATTCGGAAGAAATCACTCACTGAGGAGGAGAGGAGGTGCATGTGCGGTCAATAACCATAAGGTGACCCGTCTACTCCATAAAATAAAACAAATGGATCTGGCGCGACAAGAGTTATACCTCTTAGTTTTAGTTAAGTCGATGCAATGATATGCATAAAATTTACAAGCTAGTAGGTATACGCTGATTTCAGTACGGTTGGAACGGCTCGACCAGGGTAGAACGAACTAGACTCGCACAGAAGATCAACATAAAATGAGAGCGTTCGTGCTGTCGTGTTTTGTTAGTGCGTGCGAGACCCGAGACCCAATGATGCAGAAGCGTCACTATTCCGACATGGTGTGGGATACCATGCTGCATTGTTTGATTGTTTACGTTCGCAATGAGTATGGTGTCCACCACTCTTGGATTCTGTTTTCCATCAGGCTGAGTAGAGTCATTTTGGCAAGGCCATACTTAAATAAGAAAAATTGAAAATGCAACTTATACTGGTAAACTAATGTAAATATTTATAATTTCCAGTTCCACTTGAAATGCCTGTGTTGGTGAAGGAACACTTCAATCGCTGGTACTCTTTACGATCATACTACATGGCTATCACTGTCTCCGATATACCTTTCCAGGTGAGCAATGATCTTTACAATAGAGAATGTTGTATTATAACAAACTCTAAGTAAAATAGATAAGTAGTCTGGTTTATTGGTTAGCGGTCCATCCATTTAATGGGTTCGATTCCCAACCAGTACGAACAATCGTATGATGAACACGGTCATTTGTTCTGGGTATTTAGAACTATGTATGTATGTTCAGTTGTATGGTTACGTACTACGTACTCTGACTAGCTTGGGATCAAATGGTCGTGTGTGAGATGTGTGTTTATTATTATGCAATTTATATTCATACTAACTGATCCATGCAATTTCGCCTGCGTTTCTTTCCAATCATGCTCGGCTCCTATTGGTCTAATCGTGATGTCAACTATTTTATCTTAGGTACCCCTGAAAACGCACATTAAAAAATCGGCTAAGTACGAGTCGAAATCGCTTTGGAAGGGTTCCGTACCATTATCTATACATTTCAAGCGTCTTCCTGTTTCCGTTGTCAATATGGAGCAAAAACGAGCAAAAAAATCACTTTTGTTGTATCGAAGCCTCCTTAAATATTTATTTTATTCTTGTTTTTATTATTTGTTGTTATAGCGGCAATAGAAATACATAACAACAACCCATAATGTCCCACTGCTGGGCTCGGGTCTCCTCTCAGGAGAGGGTTAAGGCCATACATCCCCACGCTGGCCAAGTGCGGGTTGGGGACTGGCAAGAATACGTTGTGGCTACGTAAATCTTGCCGTTGGATGTTTTTAAGCCGCCCGAAGGCCTCCAACTAAGCTTCACGACTGTTATCGTATGATAACAACCGGGACCGACTGCTTAACGTGACCTCCGAATCACGGAGACGCTCATGGTAACATGCCACCAGCGGTCACCCATCCAGGTACTGACCGCGCCATCGTTGCTTACCCNCTGGGCTATGAGCGCCACTGAAATACATAATCCCTGAAAATTTCAACTGTCTAACTATCACGATTAATGAGATTACAGCCTGGTGACAGACGGACGGGTAGACAGACTGACAGCAATGTCTTAGTAATAGGACCCAGTTTTACCCCTTGAGTACGGAACCTTAAAAAGAAACGTCACTATACGTTTAGTTCGAATAGTTTGTGAGTTCATCGTGACACGAGAATTATGTATAAGCAATAATACGTATATGCTTAACAAACTCAAAATTTTCTACAGCGATTGCAGTTTAGTACCTAACTTCTCTTAATGTTACCAAAATGTGCCTCAGTGAAATAAAATTTACATGTTGTAATTGCCCAGGCGATATTCTGCGTGATCTACGTAGTGATAGTGTACCTGCTGACGTCACAACCTGCCGAGTGGTTCCGGTTCGCGATGTTCCTGACATCTTGTCTCCTCATCTCCTTCGTGGCGCAGAGCGTGGGGCTGGTCGTCGGAGCCGCCATGAACGTACAGGTTAGTCATTGCTCCTTCATTTATAAGAAAATGTTCTTTATATAAAAAAATGAAGATGAGCCATTAACCTTTATATTGTGACACCTCTACGAAGACCAAGGTTGTCTGTCCGACAGAACGGCGTGTTCCTGGCGCCTGTGATGTCAGTCCCGTTCCTGCTGTTTAGTGGTTTCTTCGTGTCGTTCAACGCCATCCCGGTGTACCTGCGCTGGATCACCTACCTCTCCTACATCCGCTACGGGTTCGAGGGTACAGCACTCGCCACCTACTCCTTCGACAGGAAGAAGCTGGAGTGTCACCAGGTTAGATATATTTTAAACATGTTTGTGTCTCTGTGTTGAGGGGTTAAAAATATGGAGTATCAACATCCCTATTCATCCCTTCGTAAGAGCTGATTAAGAGCGCAAACTTCTCAGAAAAATTATTGTTAAGAGAAGGAAAATATGAAACTTACTTTAAATCAACGTGTCTTGCCAGCGTGGTATTATTAAACTACGGGTCCGTCTTGAAAATTAATGGGCCATGTGAACCACCAGTAGACCTTAATAGAAAGATACAGGGCCATAAAACAATAACATTCAGCACACTATGCCGTCTCTTAAAAGCTGTCCAACTGAGTACTGGTGAAGGGGATGGGTTGCAACCCTCGATTTTTCTCCCTTGTCACATGTTTTTTGTACGGAGTTGTGGTTTTATATTTATAGAAAATTCTTTTTCTCAGACTTACTGCCATTTCAAGAATCCTTTGACAACCCTGGAGGAGCTGGACATGGAGGACGCCGACATCACGCTGGACATCGCAGCGCTTTGCCTCATATTCCTCGTGCTACGTATATCCGCTTTCCTCTTCCTACGTTGGAAACTCAAATCCACCAGATAAGCGAAAATGCACTTTACGACGCAAGCGTTAGGCAGAAAACCAAACGACAAGTAGTTTTAAGCTGTAGGGTTGTCGCTTTGTTGGACAGAAGACTATTGGAGGGAATACCAAAGTAATTATTTACTTCAGGTTTTGTACTATGATGAGTTGTTAAAAATATTATGTAAATTTTGACTTAGTTCGACAAAGCTGCAATATTTTAAGTTAGTAATTTTTATACGCAGTTAATGTGATAAAAGAGATGTTATTATTTCGAATATATCATTGGAAAATGTAACGTTGCCTTGTTGTGGTGTCTTATTATACATGGAAAGAAATAATTTCACAGAACTGTACACGTCCTTTCTTATGAATTTGTATGAAATTGAAATATAAAAAATAATAATAAAATACAAAATGTGATAGCTGTATATGTGATAATTATATCAGAGTGTCTATAAAAAAATAATAAAATTTGTATATAAAAAAGGCAGGATGCCATCAATTTTTTTTATTAAATATGTTCGCCCACTAAACAGGTTTCTTTTACAGTTTTAATATTTTCTTTTAACAAGATCTGATAACATCTGGGTAGTGAAAACTTAATTATGTAATAAATGAAATTTGCTCATAAATTATTATCTTGCCTCCAGGGCTTGCCCTTAACCTTAATTTGAAAGATAGCTAATACAAAACCTTTGGTATTGTTCATATTTACTTTTACAGAATTATTATTATTAAATTCCGACCCGGCTTCGCACGGAAGTCTGAAATTCTCGGATTACCTCTACTAAAATCATTCTATCTATTGCTGAAAACTGTAATAAAATCCGTTGAGTGCTTCAACTGCTATTTTGCCTTTTGCTATAATCAAAAAATCATATCAAATTCTTATTCCACTTCTTTAGTTCGTAAAACTGATTACTATTTATTTTAAATGGGATTTATTGTTTGAAAGATATCGACTTCTCTATGGTTACATATTTGTCTTTGGAACAGTCAAGACGAATTCAAATGGCGATATATTTTGCATCATCATCAACAGCTTTTTATAAAAGAAAAGGAGCGTAAAACCATCCGCCATTTTGTGTGATTAGGTTTTGATGTGAATCTAATTAATCTCTTTTTATTAGTTTTTGTTTAGTTTTACCTGTCCCGATGTTAAATTTGATACACTTCCCGGTTTACAATTAAGCTGAAATTTGAAATGTACCTTTAGTTCGGATGACAATGCAATTATATGTAATCGGTATTATTATAAATCCAAAATGGCCGCAGTCACGAAATGGCGTCCTACAAATTTCTAAACAACCCAGTCTATATGTGTATCCAATGAAACAATTTAAAGTTCATTTTTTTATTAACAAGTTACAGAAGTTAGTTAAAAAAAAAACTTTTTTTGATTAAACACTTGTTAAAACTGAAGTTCTGGAAACTTTGCAGTGTTTGAAAAAAATGTGATAATTGTGTCTTCCGTTATTTTTGAATGTTGAGCGAGTTCGGCGTTGTGATTGGCCCGCGCTAATCTATTCACCAGCCACAGCATCGAACGCTATCATATATTGGGTCGATATGAAATAAACTCACACTAGGTCTCCTATTAAAGTAAACTAAACAATACCATTGGTTTGTTAGATTTATGTATTCAGGGATCATGGTAAATATTATTTGTACTTAGATATGTAAAGTAGATATTGTGGTCCAATATTATTGATACGGTTAGACATACAGGTTCTAGATGTATTAATATGATGTTTTGTACCGATATATGTTTTTAAATAAATGGTTTATGAAATGTCATTTTGATGTTATTTCGTAGTATACTTATTAATTAACTAGTTCGTACAGTCATCCTTGTTTTCGTGAATATTTTATATCATCTTCATCATCTTCCTAGCCTTTATTATTCTCAAGATTATGGGTCGGCTACTTTTTTTTTTTTTTTTTTTTTTTTTTTTTTTTTCGTGGTGGAATGCCTTTACGCACTTCGCTCCCCCCTGCGGGTACAGGGGCTTCGCTTCGTGTGGGACTCCTGACTGACACCAGCCAGACTACCCACTAAACCACCACGGTGTGTCACTCTGCGCCTGAGAAGGGAGGGATCCAGGAACCGCTTTCTTACGCCATCCGGACCCCTCCCAGCGCCAGCCCGCACTGAAGCGGGCTCCGTCTCCGATAA
>PKRV01000262.1:0-156029 GCA_003709505.1 Hyphantria cunea
AATATTATCTCAACCCTGCAGGTGGCAGATGACTCCCGCACGTTCGCGCCGGACACGACCACGATGGGCGTGGAGCTACACAAGGACTCCAAGTTCTACCAGCAGTGGGAGAACTTCAAAAATAACAACCAATATTTTAATAAGGTATGTTAAATTTATGACCAGATTATCGGTGGTGTCAGGATTGTGAAAAATGAATTTCTTATCTCTCGTCGTTATGTTATTGCCTCTGGCTATCTTGTGCTATCTAAGTTCAATTATGTCGATGTAATATATGGACCTAGACTACTCGCTAAAACGGCTGGTTTGATTCAAAGAGTGCAGAACGCGTGTGCGCGTTACTGCTTTAATATTCCAAGACGAGCCCGTGTTACACCTTTTTTTAATGCAGCCGGTATTTTAAAAATGCGGCAGCGGCGGGATCTACATTTGGCTACACTTTTGTTTGGTGTTATTAGATGTAAAACGCCAGAATATTTGTATTATAAATTAGACTGGATGGAACGTAAAAGGCACAACAGCAGGGATGGGTCTTTACCACTGCATATTCCTAGACACAGAACTACTGCATTCAAAAGGGGATTTCGATATAGTGCAACAAAGTGCTGGAATAATTTGCCACCGCCATTGCGCAAACTTGTTAGTCATAATACTTTTAAGTCAAAAGTGAGAGGGTTGTTTCTGACTTTTTTTCTTGCTGAAACTGTGCACGCGTCTGTGAGGTCTCGAATGGTAATGCGTCAAGACTGTAGGTATGGATTAACAATGGGTATGTAAATTTATTTGCAGGTCCTAGACTGGAAGATAAAATACGAAGAATCTGACAACCCCGTAGTGAAGGCATCTCGTTTCATGACCGAGAAAGTCGGCAGTCTATTCGGCAACATATTTGAGAAGACCGAACTGTCCAAAACGTTAACCGAAATATGCAAGATCGACCCCAACTTCACCTCACAGAAATTCATCGAAGATTGCGCGAACGATATCATACCGAACATTTTAGAAGCCATGGTGAGAGGGGACTTGGATATACTCAAGGATTGGTGCTACGAGGGCGTGTTCAACATCCTGGCAACGCCTATCAAACAGTGCAAGCAGCTGGGCTATCGGCTCGACTCCAAGATCCTCGACATCGAACAGATAGAGCTCGTCATGGGGAAGATGATGGACCAGGGGCCAGTTCTAGTCATCACATTCCAGTCGCAGCAGATCATGTGCGTCAGAGACGGTAAGAACAACGTGATAGAGGGCTCCCCGGACAAAGTGATGAGAGTGAACTACGTGTGGGTCCTGTGCAGAGACCCCCAGGAAGTGAATCCTAAGGCTGCATGGAGACTGCTAGAGCTGTCTGCCAACAGCGTCGAACAGTTAATATAGGTGTATAATGTAGTAGAATTAAATCGTTGTCTTTATTGATATGGTTTTATATGAACCTATCCAAGTTCCCCACGAGACCGTGACACGAGACGAAACATCCCCCGGGCTGGCCCTGGGACAATATCTAGACTCTTGTCGCGGAGCAGTTCTATCGATTGTGACGTTAAATGTAGTGAGTAAACATTTTTATACGACTGATGTCTGTGAAGTATGAATCACTTATGCAAACAGTCGCGTACAGCCAAGTGATGTTCACCACCGCCTCTGTAAATAGTAGACACGTGTAAGTTGTAGCGCAGAAGTATAATAGTTTCGTTCTACAATTGGGTACTGCACTGTACGGAAAACTAGATTTATTTTTTAGTTTTTATTATTATTCGCCTGCCTTACGAGCGTTTAGAGTAATACTTAGATAATATATATTTACCTGTCGAACACTGAACGATAAGTGGAGCAATAATAGTTTTGATATTCGTTCATTCGTTAATGAATTCGCCGGACACACTACGCGGTATTGGTGAAATATATAGCGCCCAATGAAATGGTAGTTCCTCTCTGTTGTACTAAGTTAAAGAATGTAACATGAAATATACATTACATTGAATGTTGTAAGGAAAGGTTTTTGAGTTACATTTCGTTTTGAGTCACAGTTTATGTTTATTTTGTATTGCTATTAGTTCGTTTCGTACGATTTATTATTTATTTTAATAAATTGTTTTATTTTATTTTGTTTTTTATTATTTATTTTATAAATGTAAACTGGTTAATTATTATTGACTGCCATACTTTAGGCATTCCAAACGTGGAATACTCTTTACCGTTTGGGGTTTTACCATCATTGTTGCTTTGGCTGCGGATACTCAGTTTCGATTGAAATGCGTTAAATTACAAATTATGACAATATTGTTCATTTGACAAAAGTATAGAATGAAAGTAAATGAATGAAGACACGAATAAAAAAAAATATCTAAAGCTGCTCGATGACAATACCAAAGTATGTCATCTTTAGAACATATTCTTCCTGGGCTTTATCGAATGCCTCAGAAGAGGGTTCATAATGTAGTTCTTAACATTAATGGAATGACGAATTGATGGAAACTATAGACGAAGAAGTTGATAACGAAAGCGACACTAGGAGTAACATACACCATATTTTATTGTGATCAAATAAACAATTCGGCTTAGAATAATAGCATTTGTAAATGAAGTCGAAGAAATGCGGGCGGTTAAAGACCGACGAAGGCCACGTGTCGGCAAGTCTGGAAACAAGCAATTCGTTATAATGTTGAATGTAACAGAATTATTAAAATTTATTATCGGGAAAAAAAAAAACAGGCGCTTTATTCACGATTGCCGACGGAAAAGCGCTGAACATTACGAACTACCTCGTGAGAATTTTTATTGATTATACTGTAAGTACCTAATAGAAGCGGCGTCCCATACTTGACATATTATAGTTGTTTTTAATATAATTGGATCATCTTTTTTACTTTTTCGAGTAACTACATTGAATAGAATTATTCGCTATTGCTTAATAATTTTTAAAGCATATTTAGCTCGACAGTTCTCTTTAACGAACCTCGTGGTATAGACTATGACGGATTTACATATTTGCCGCCAGTAGGCTACAAAATTTTTGCCCCTTCTAACTCAGGAGTAAAAAATGTTTGCGTGTGGAAACCATTTTAAGCTGTCCTTCTACGGGGGTTTGTGTGTAGTGTGTCGAAATCAAACCGATTAAAGTTTTACAGTTTGGGAGAGAGGGGGGATGTATCTCAATTGTGACTCAGTCACCTTTATCGTTCTAGAATTATCGTCTTTTGAACCATCGGCCCATATTTTAGAGCTAGAGAACTGAGCTGAAGAGTTCGCCTTCAATCAGTTTCTGGTACGGCTACGGATCCGTTTCTCGTGTGTTGGTCCTAATCTGCGACCAGGCCTGTCAATGGCTGTTTGAGTGCCCACGTGTTAGGCCAACGAAGTTGCTCTTTTTCTTGCGTATCGAATTGAAATTCATTTAGACACCTCGCCGAACGGTTATGTCAAACTGAGACCAATTAAACCTCACTCCGTCCCATCCATCACGAGTTACACCCGGGTGAGAGTCCTGATGTTTCGCCTCTAATTGTCCTGTATTTCCTCCCGAACCAAAAAGTAAAAAGGAGTCCATGTGTTATACGGTTTTACGAGCTATATAACTGTAAAATTTCCAATCATTAGTTATTGCATGAAAGAGTAACAAACATCTATACATCCATCCTTACAAATTCTTCCGTTTATAATATCAGTGGGTTTAGTAGAAGTATGGCTAAGCTATAAACGCTAAGTACATTAAACTTAGCTATATTCTTATAAAATAAGATAAAAATTATGAGTATTTGCTTTTCTTATGCAAACAGACATACAGGAAAACAGACAACAATTCTAAAAATCAATGTTATGAGACCTATTGCATTCATAAAGCCCTATAACATTTTCCTTAATACAACTTCCATGTACAGACAGCGACCAGTTACAATTTTATCATATGTATTGATAAAATGAAGATTAGGAGCGTTTGCATTTATCTTCGTTCACTAATCATCATAGGCGTCATTGTTATGACATATTAAAATATACGTGTATTATTAGATCCATTCATCTAATTTATGAGATCGCTGTATTTTCGTTTCGATATTTGATATAGCGGCTTGCTTGGAATTGCCGAGCGTGTGTATTGTACGTTCCACCCACCCGTACCCGCCGTTGACATTGAACACCGCCTCGCATTTATTAGCCTCCACTACCACGGGGTGCCAGAGTGCCTGAAGTGACTAGTAGCAGACACGTACTAGGTCCAAGATTGCTTTCAGCATCCTTTTGTGGAACATAGGGTACCGGTGGCATCTGTTATGCCTTTGACAGTTTGATTCCTGCAGTATTTCTGGCTGCCAACCGTGTTAAGCATCCTGGTCAGTAGCGCCTTTTGTGTATTTCACCTCCTGCGAAAATTCGCTGAAACGGGTGGCGGGGCGCATTCTAGAACCTTATGGCCCCTCATTAGTAATTAAATTGTTTTTTGTCTAAATTACTAATTTAAATTGCAGTTTTAAACTGCTACTGAGATGTTTTAAGAACCCATATTTACAAAGGAATATTACTAAACGATTGGTAAGCATTTGGTAATTTTTCAAATTGTAGTAAAGTTGAGAGTATTTGATAGACTGTATAATACGTTATTTATTTGTTGCTAAGCCGTTAAGACTTCTATTTTCTTTTTATAATAATGTATTTTTTTATTTCTATATGAAAAAATATTCGTCTTAATTTACCGTCACCTATGGCTCCAGCCTATTTAGTCTAGTGGTAAATAAACCACTAGGTATAGTTACCGCTGCGAGGAGGGAAAATGAGGAATGCAGGATATTTTGGGTTGTGTGTGTGCCTGACCAAGAATTTCGGTTCTTTGCTGACTACAGAACCACATATATGTCGTCCCGGTTCTTTCTAATCGATCGGAACCATCAATTTATTAGGAGAGGATAAATGAAATAAAATTTTAAATACACAATTATATTTTTTATTTAAGAGGCACAATGAATAGACGGACGTCCGCCGTACAATACAATATATTTACAAATACGATTGGTGCTACTACGTTATTACGTGAGATGTTACACCGAATGCTAATGACGCGCTGACTAGGCTACCAAACCTTCACATAAATACTACCATTCATTCGCCGCAAGCGGATTGTGACGTCACTACTTCGTCTGTGTACCTGACGTCACTGTATTCTTAGAGCGAATGAGGTTTAGTAAAATGATTAAAACAAAATAAAAACATTAGCGTTTGGAATGCATTCTGGAATTGTTAAAAATGAGGTTTGTGGAAATTAATGTTTACATCTACTATTATTAAGTTAAATATATTCTGGACACATATTAGTAATTTAATGATAATAATTTTTATATTAATTTTCACAAACCAGTACTTAAAATAAAAGCTAAAACTAATTTGTATTAGAATTCTTATTGTGACTTAAAATAACGTGTACATAATCATATTATGCTCTAAAACATTTAAATTACTCGCCAAAAAGCACAATTATATAAAAAACTACTGAGTGTTGCGTGTGTAAAATTCTTTAAAAACGTTATTGTGTTGACATATTCTTTCTACACTTAATTTTTTAAATCGACGGATTCTTTTTTATTTTATTAACGTTTAACGGCACGTGGCAACATTGTTTGAATACAAATTTAACATTTATAAATATTTTTTAGTTCCTGCCTCCGTTTCATTAGAACCGTGCACGTATACAACGCTTAAAGTTTACAATATTTTTAAAAACAATTATAAATATGAATAAATTGCAATAAAAAACGATTAAATAAGCGTTCGAATAGGCATCGCAGATCACAAGTGTTACAAACAACTACAAAATTATGTGCATTTGCATTTATTAATAACAATGGTTATGTTTTTTAATTAGACATTGTAATCAATACGTTTAAAATTTTAGTAAAATTTAATAAAATGATTTATTTGCATATCGGGGGACATCGAATCATATACCATTCTTTTATTTACTTTAGAGATATTATTTTTTATTTAAATACAATAAAGTTCACAAAAACGCTTGCTTACAATGGGATATTTATACGGAAACCTGGTGGCACAATTAATAGGCCGGAACACACGCATAGTTCTGAAAACTTAATTAAAGATGTTGAAATATTAATCATATATTTATGTAGATAACGTATGTACTGTTGAATCGTGGAAAATTTGGAGACTGTCTCGACCGAGGGTGCCGACCTTATTGAAATACTGCTACTCGTAGCCATATATTGGTGGTATTGTTAGTTTGTGAATCGGTCGAGAGTATTGGGGCGTGGGAGGGCAGCCCTGGTGGGCGCTAGTCGACGAGCCACTGCAGCAGGGCGGTGTCGAGCCCGCCGGCCGACAGCAGGCGCGAGTCGTCGGGCAGGAAGCGCACGCACGTCACGTGTGACGAGTGGCCGCCGTACTGGTGGCACAGCGACTGCGGACACGTGACACTCTATAGCCCGCAGACTACTCATCTCTTATACTTATATATGTCGGACTCGAACCGACTGAAACTATCATAGTAAGGGAATCTCACACACAAATTGTTTGTAGAGCAAGGCAACCTTTCCATGTCGAATGAGGAAAGGATGCCCTTTTCTTACTTTAGCCTTGGACATTCAGTATTAAACATACTGTCACAATACTGAACACTTCAAATTAATATGCTATTTGATATGCATGATGATGCATATGACATTTACAGTATGGATATTAAATTGATAATAAAAAAATTGTAAAAACCTTAGGTTGAGTAACAGGATAGGCATACAGCTTCACTTTCCCGAAGTCATCTCCAGTGGCTGCCAGACGACCGTCGTTGGACCTGATAACAAGTACACTCATTTATCTCAATCAATCATACGAATTATACGATTATCATATAAAAACAATCTGCTGTACGTCACGATGGCGTATAAGTACAAACAAATAATAATGATTATTTGAACTTCTTATCTTATCTTATCTTAAACCTTTTTTTTTCTCTTACAGAATATGAAGTCAAGAGTATCACTATTTTGTCATTTCTTCAAAAAAATTAAAATAATATTCCTCTTTTATATAGACCCGTATAGTTATAAATCAATATGAAACGGCAAAAATATATTTTTGAAGTGAAAACTCCTTTAGCCGCGTGAGCACTTTTGATAGGATAAAATTTTATAACCGACATTCTAATGTTTGTAGTTAATAATTTTTTAATTTTAAAATTATGAAATTTCAAATTTAACACAATAATTTAACAAATAACAATTGTAAGTTATAAGTTTTCACTTCTATCGACTGTCCTTATGACTGTAAAGTTTTTAGCTTGATAATAAATCGGAAACAGAGTTTGCAGCAGCGTATCTGCGGGAGCGTGTGGCGCGAGTGAGCACCTGGTGCAGGAGTTGATGTCGGTCCCGTCGGCGGCCTCGGGCCACACGCCGATGCTGTGGAAGCTGATGGGGCACGTGCTCGTGGACCACGCCACGTCGCGCAGCTGGCTGGCCGACGGCACCTGGCGGCACGTCGTGGCGTTCCCTGGGAAAATTGCACTTTTTTAATAAGAAAAGGTAATGATAGTAGCTAACATATACTCGGGCGATCGCCTTAGCTGACGGTTGACCGATAGCTTGAATATTTTCCATGTACTCAAGTTTTGCCGCTACTTGTCAACAAAAATATATTCCACTAAGATACAGAACTAAGATCATTCGCTTAATAATGTTAAGAAGAAAGATTATTCGCGAAAAACGCTCGAAACGTATACATACACAGAAAATTCTCGTTGATCTCTTGAGGCACGAAATAATGAACCTTACATCCATATAAATGGTGTCGAATATGGACTTTGCCGGAGGGTGCGTACTTGGAACGCTGAATGGCCTTGTATGTACGAGTAGTTTCTATAATGCTTTAGTAATAATAATAAGTATACATATATATAAATAAGAATTACGCCGAAATTCAGTTTTTTTTTAATTTATTTAAATTTAATAACACTTTTCACAGTCTTAAGTCTGCCAAACTGTAGGACAATTCGTCGGCAGAAGTTCTCGCTTAAATATACATTATATAGTTTTAAATCACTGCATCAAGAATACTAGTTGACTATGTTTACAAGGCAATCAATGGCCTATAAAAAAGAAAAGAAAAAGAAACTAACCTAGCGACCGCGGCGACAATTAAGGATGCTTATCCCAATACTATAATCGAACACCCAATTTTTTAAAGCTTATAGAAATTGAAGAAAAATAAATTTAAACACTGAAACACACTTACAGTACAAGAGCTCATAATCTCCTGAATTGCTTCGTATGTACTGGCTGTCCTCAGACCAGTCCAAGTGGGTGATGTAGCTCGAATGACCCTGGACATCAAAGAAACAGTATTATAAACACCACACAGGCTCGCAGACAATATCAGCCGAGCAGGCGTGGTATAGAGCAACACGGTAGGGAGTAGCCACACGCAGGCGTTCCCCTCTATCAAAGTATAAGCCCAAATGGGCCTACGCGTTACACTATTATGATAAAGAACGTATTTATGAGTGCGTGAAATTGTGAATAATTTGTTTTGATTGTAATATGTGAGTTCGTAGTGATAGACGATTGTTTTAGTACGTATGCCTTAAATGTGTGTGACGATTTCCTCTAAAACTAAAAGTATTATTTGTATTTGTATTTATTCTTTATTGTACACATTGAAAATACAAGTATGAACAAAATACAAGGAAGTGTCATGTACAAAAGGCGTGCTTAACTCAACATTGAGTTTTCTGCCAGCAAACCCTGAGTGAACAGAGGATAGTGCAAAATGTAAGGACATAGTTAAAAAAAAAAAGTCTGTTTTGTATAGGAAAAGGATGCTATGGCTGCTCCCTGCCAGTCCGCCGGCCTGTGTTGCTCTATGAGGCATACTAACGTGCAGTATATATAGCAAGGATTGCATTAGCTTGCCGCATCGTGGAAGTACCTCAATAATAGCATAATAACGCACACATTCTGTTACTTGTCTAAGGAGAATTGAATAGGTAGTGCAATACTGTGTAAATATATTTGAATGGCACATAAAGCATTATGACAAATTGCAATGTTAAGCACCGTACATATTATTGTAGATCAAAGGTGTTTTTCAATGCAAAGGGACTTATTCAAAAGCAAAAAAAGAGATAAATATAGGACACGGGTTTTTTTTAACTTAGTCAAATAGATTTATTAAGCTTACGGTGCTGCTAAGCTTCAAACTACTACAAGCTAACAGAGCGCTAGAAGAAATTTATATTCATTGAAGTAAAAAAAAAAATTCGATATTTTTTGAAATTCGACTAAATCTTTTGGATATGTAATGGAATCGTCTATCATTCTAATCACATCGAACATTGGTCAAACAATTGGGTAACCTATCCATATTAATATTAACAATTCGAAAGTAACTTTGTCTGTTACGCTTTCACGACTAAACCCCTGTACCCATTTCAATATTTAGCGTGATGAGACTTTGATTCTTGAGGAAGGATAAAACCGTTTTCACCGTGGGAGAGCCACGCTTCGGCATGAATGGGCCGGCTCGACCGGAGTGATGCCACGGCCTCACAGAAAACCGGTGTGAAACAGCGCTTACGCTGTGTTTCATCGAGTGAGTGAGGATACCGGAGGCCCATACCCCAATCCAACGCCCCCTATCCCCCTTCCCCCCAGGCCGCCATAGTGTGGGTCACCATGCTGCATTGTTCTTTTTCGCATTGAGGATGGTGGCCACCACTCTTGGATTCTGCTCATGCTTTCCATCAGGCAGGGCAGAGTCATTTTGGCAGCTTAGATATAAAAAAAAAAAAAAAAGCTGCTTTTTACCAGGATAACCGACACATACGTGGCCAGTTAGTTACTCATAAATAATTAAATGCGAAAATTTAAAAGCTGTCTTTACTTGAGACATGTTAAAATTTATAGCATTAGAATGTACCATATTTCAAGCCGATAGACAAGTGCACTACACTACACTACTGCGGGCACAGCGCAACTGTAGCAAGCAACATTACAATGTAGTACATAGTGTTACCCTTCTACGTTTTTTCTCCGTGCACTATGAAAGGTATGAAACACGTGAAATTGAGTCAATGTCAGGATATCACAGTACATTCACAGTTAGATAATAGTTACGTATAATGGTATTTTAATGAATGTGTGAAATGAGCACATTTAGACCTATTTATGTCAATGCACATATCAGAACGGAGTTCAGTTTGCAAAAATATTTTAATAAAAAAACTTTCTGGCTGGTTTTTTCATGTGAGCCTGCCAAAGTGACTCTACTCATGAGTAGAACCCAAGAGTGGTGGTCATCATACTCATTGCCAACGCAGACAATGCAATAATGCAGCAAGGTGACAATGGATGCCTATTGAGACACTTCTGCATATAAAATGCATCTACACAACATGCTCCTTAATCATCATACAATGTATTTTTTTAAAGACAACTTGTAATTTATAATATACCTATCCTGTGTCCCGGGGGACTTAACAAAATACATGAATTAATTTGTGAATCACACAAAGTGTTGTCCCATGCGGTTTGAACCCACAACACTTAGCGTAGTAGAAAACGGCGTGAGGATCGTTTAAACCACTCCACCATAAGCGCAGTGAATAGTGAAAGCATAAATATGTGTGGTGTATAGTGTGTAATGTGTACGGACCAGGCACTTCCCCTGGCGCGAGTATCTGGCGCCGTCCAGCTCCACGCGGTACACGTAGATGAAGTTGTCGCGCGAGCCCAGCGCCACCAGCTGGTTGTCGGGCGAGTACTGGATCGTCTGGATCGGCTCCGTACTGAGGACATACCAACGTTGACTTCAATTTTAAAGCATCTACTCAATTAAGTAAATAGCCTGATTAATAATAGTCGCATCCAAGTTTAGCAGATATTTTTATTTAAGTAAATATTGTTACGAAAAAAGATTATTCTCGAACAACACTCTATACACGTAAACATCGCGAAAGTTCTCGTCGATTTCTTGAGGTACAGAACAATGAATCTTACTTCGTTATGCATAGCGTCGAATATGGATTGATTGTCGCGCGTTTGATTCTAGCAAATTCGCCATCGCGATTCTTGTGATTTTCAGCGATCATCTAGGATGAGTCAAAGTTTAAATTTCAACCTTAAAATTAATAATAAGAATAAAATCGGCAAAGATAAAGTTTCAACGCTTTTGGCTCAAACCCTAAAAAAATATTAATAGTTTAACATGTCGCCTTTAAATATAGGAGCTTGTAGTTAGTACGGGCAACTACGAATTTATTTCTAACACTGTTTAAGTGATAAGGTTTACAAATAAAATGAATTAAACAATAATTTTGCCGCAACACAAACCTCGAGCTTAGTGCGGAAACCGTCAATAAGTTCAAACTTGTAATTTGTTTTCATGTACAAATAAATATATAAACACATTATTGAAAACAATAATTGTGCCTACTTAAATTACTAAAATACATTAAACATCCTCATCTTTCTAGTCATTATTATTTCCAAGATTATTTGGGGTCGGCTACTAGTTCAAACAGTTTTACCCGAATATCAGTTTTTACACGGAGCGACTGACATCGGACCTCCACAACCCTGAGAGCGAACTGAATTCGAAGATTGAAATGGTTGTCAGTATATTTGAGGGCACCGACTTCTCAATAACGATTGCCACAGATGTTCATGACAACCGGGACCGACGGCCTAACGAGCTCTCCGAGGCACGAGCGGGAAACACCGCCATATTTCATACATAAGAATTTCTTGCAGGAAAAACCCAATAGCAGCCCGACCCGGGAATCGAACCCGAGGCCTTTCGATCTGCAACCGTTAACGCTAACGACTAGACCAACGAGGTAGGCACTAAAAACATTAGTATGAAATAATAAGCGGAGACGCGAGAAAGACGCGAGAAAGGCGCGCAGAAAGAATGAGCGGTTACCCATCCTGGTGTTGCGCGAGCAGCTCCCTGGTGTGGGGGTCGAAGACGAGCCACTTCCCGCTGAGGCAGCCCACGGCGATGGCGCCGCCGTCGCGCGACCACGCGCAGCACTGGGCCCGCTCCTGCACATGTACTCACACATATACTCCAAGTACTTCGACTGCCTCTGTGGCGTAGTGGTAGCGAATGCGACTGCTGTGCAAGAGGTCTCGGGTTCGAATCCTGAGTCGGACCAAATGTTTATATGATCTGCAAATATTTGTTTCGGAGTTTGGGTGTTTTCTATGTATAATATGTAAAAAAAAGTATATAAGTATTAATATCAGTTATCTAATACCCATAGTACAAGCTCTGCTTAGTTTGGGACTAGATGGCGTTGTGTGTTAAAATGTCTGAGCATGTCTGAACGTATATAAGTAAATAATTTATCGATTACTGATCTGATGCCATTTCGATTAAAATTAATCGATTTCATCTTCAAGTATTACATGAAATATAAATTAATGTTAATTTTTGTGTGACACATTTCTCCTATCGGTTTCTATTGAACTATTTTAGTGATCTTATGAGAAGGGACCGAAGCGAGTTATACGAGTGTGTGTCTTGATGTCGAGGATAACGCAAAAGTAAAGATACGAACCTCAATATCTTTGCTCCAGACGGTAGAGTGGCTCAGTCCGTCCCAAAGCTGGAGAAGTCTATCCCAGCCGGCAGAGACAAACTGCGGAAGGGTTGGATGGGTTGCCAAACCCCAAAGCTCATCCACGTGACCTGTAAAGCACATAGAAAATATTCTGTTACTCCGATCATTAAATGAGTTCGTTGGGGAATGATTTTGAATGAAAACGTATATTAGTTTACCAAATATTCTAGAATTAAATCACTTGTACTTATTCCACTATTTTTTTTTATTTATTGTTTGCACCTGACCGATTTTTGATAATGCCATAAGGTGACATATTGCAACAAGTCCTATCAAGTACCGACAATCGAAAGTATAAATTAATTTACCAAAGAGGCTTTTTTTAAAAAAAAAAAATTTTGCATTAGCTTTTATCTGTGCCATTTACCAAACTTAAAAAATCTATATTTTCTATTTTTTTTTAAATTTGTTTGAAATCGTGTTTGTATTCAGAATCGAATTTACATTTCAAATGTGTTTTTTTGTCTATTTTAAAGTCGTGAGTCTCTACAAAAACATTAGCAATAACATGTTTTTTCAAAGTATTAATAAAATAATTCAATAATTTTTGATATTACCCGGAACAAATACAGAAAAAATTAAAAAAAAAATGATCCCCCAAAAACAAAAATCGCCAAGACTTACGGCATAAATGAGCATATGGCTTACCCTGTGAAAAAAATATCAGATCTCATGCAAAACTAAGCTTCTGAATCTAGAATACCTAACTCTATCCACCTTAACTTTACAAACGCTACATCTAAGTAAAAATGTTGAAAGGTGGGTATTGCCCTTTCGTTTCGCTTGGCTCGTTTTGGCGAGGCTACAACCTTATATATTTCCATATGCATTTAGTGAAAAGATGTAAAGTTGAGAAGTCAATTAGAGATATGGGTGTAGAAGAAGGCGGGATAAGGAGGCGTTACCGAGCACGGCGGGCGCGAAGCCGAGCTGCAGGTCCCCGTGCAGGATGCAGTTGCGCGTCGTGCCCACGAACAGCTGCGCGCCGCGGCCCTCGGCCAGCGCGCGCACGCCGCCGTAGTGGCCCTCGATCTGCCGCGCCGCACACCACTCACACATTACTCATATGTACAAATCCCACACTAACATACAATCCTGTGTCGCGAGTGACCTTACAAACACACATCTAACGGACACATAGAACGGAACAGAATCAGACCGAGAACAACAATATATAAATTGTACAAAGTGCTGTCCCATGTAGGATTTGAACTCGCAACACTCAATAAAGCGGTTCGAAACCGCTTTAACCACTAGGCCATGCGTGGTAGTCAAAGCTTTTACTGCTAACTAGATGACCTGGCGAACTTCATACCGCCTGACAGTTAATGAATAAGCAAATTAAGATTTTTAAATAATACTTTTTTTATAAACATCATATTTTAATATCCTATTCACGATAAAGACTAAACCAAAAGTACAAAAATAATCAAAATTTGTCCAGCCGTTCTCGAATCTGTTTTATATATTTATGTAGACAACATCGAATAATTTTACTAGACCATGCACCATCATCGTGATACTCAATCACTACTCAGCAAATATTACTTTTTACTAATAAAATTGCCTTGACTTTCACTAGTTAATTACACACACAGTACAATTTGAAAATTAGACCTGAATGATCTCAGATAAAACTATATCTGGCACAAAATATACTAACCTTATAAATTTTCGCATTAGTATTCCGTGATTGAAACAGTCAAATACTTGCGTAAGATCCATCAAAATGAAACAATTCATTTTCTATCTGCACAAAATTTCGTTTCTTTCGTCTCATTAAAAAGTGCAGTGTTGAATTACCACTAAGAATGTTATTATAATGATTAGATATACACTTACCACGTTCTCTTGGCCTGCAGCATTCATGTCAGGATCGAAGAGCACTATGCGACCGTCCTTACCACCACCGCTGACAACTTGGCCCTCTTTCAAGCAGCATAAACTGAATATGGAGCCGTCGTGAACGCCTCGCACTAGCTTCAAAATAGTGTTGGTGCCTCGCCCCCAAACTATTATATTGCCGTTTGAGTCACCAGACAATACGTCTCCTGTAAATTACATACTTATGTTAAACTAACAATCACTTAGTTTGAAGTAGAAGTTGCTGACGTGAACGTCAGAAATAAAGTAAATTCTTACTTATTCAAAAGAAAAGATTTGATTGAAAATTTAGTAGTATAGAAGAAGAGAATAAGACCATAAAAGAATGGATTTACTCTACGAAAGATGCATAAAGGGACCTGACAGAGAAATCAAAAACGGTAAGGTAAAATTAATCTAATCGTAACCAATTAATAAGCTCACCGTTATGATTGAACCCAAGACACGTGACATACTTGGGTTTATCCCTGGTCTCGAACACTCCCATCCGTTTGTACAGCATGTTTGTCTGGTCTAAAGTCCAGAAAGCGATGTGGTTCTTACCACACGTTACAATCTGATTGCGATCCAGGGGATGGAATTCTGCTGCCACAACTGTGTCTACTGAACACTGGAATATGAAAATAACATTATGTGCCGTGACGATATATGCTGTTGAAAATTTGTATTTATCACATATCTGATTACTATGTGCTTAATTCGAATTACAATTCTAGTTTAACATGAGTAATATTGTAAAGCAGGAGATGATTTTAAATTAAAACATGAAATATTTATGGTAAAAAAAATACATAACGACCTTTAGGAAAAATGTAACTCCGTCAAAACAGGCTTTATGATTTTCAGTAGTACATTGAATATCTTAATGTCATGAACTACTTATGGATAAACTAAATCATTTTTGATCAACCCTATACTTATCAAGGGCACAAGCAATCAAGTTTCCAGTTCTAAACTTTTACACACACTTTAAACAGATTCAAATCTTCCGCCACTAAGGCCTCCTCACCTTGGTCTCAGCAATGCAGTGTCCCTTATCAGGCCTCTGCCACTCCCACACGGAGATGGTGTGGTCTGGCCCGTCATCCACACAAGCAAGGAGGGCACCGCCATCGGCACGGGAGAACGTGAGACAAGCCACAGCTCGCTCCATGTGTCCAGCACCAATCACAGCCAGTGTCGCCAGAGACACTGAATTCCAAACGCGAACGTGCGGCTGAAGAAGTAAACTTAGTATTAATACAGACTGAGAATATGATTTTAACATCCGTAATAATGTTCTCAAATCTAAAGAATTCGTTTTTTTTCTTAGTAAGTATCAACTAATCGCTGGGTCTATCAGTCGGATCGCAAAAATGGAATAAATATGATTTGATTGTCCCATTGTGCAACAGAGGACGAGAATGTGAGTTTCACTGAGGGTATCAGCAATATAAAGTACCCTGGCATCAAGTCGGTCGTGTCCAGCACACTGTCCACTTGCTATAATCAGCTTGTTTGGATGTACAGCTATGCACTTGACGTCGTCAGTGTGTCCAGTGTAGTGCCGTTGACATTGCTCTTCAACGTTGAACAACACAACGACGGCTGCCACGAAGTATACTATCTCGCCCGTTGGCAGCAGGTACAGGTTACTGCGACAATCTTTACCCCTGGAATAAATATAAATTATTGATTTAAATGAGGGCAATATCAATTACATTTTCGTCTTAGGTTGACAGAATTATACTCCATGATTAATTTTATCAACAATAGTATTTCTTAGGCCACCGGCTGGACACAGACCATTCCCTATAGAGGAAGTTTTGGTATACTATTGTATACCTTGCCATGTGGGGTTAGTATTTAATTATTGTCGATTTTTAGATTATGTATTATTAACATTATCACGAGGGTATTAAATGAGCCGACTAAGAGAATAAACTACGTAGGATAAAGGAACTGCAAAAGAGAAATAAAATTTGACATAAAGGTTTGAGGCGAGACGTTTTAGTACAGAGCGTGGTATTGTAGGCCAAAACCTTTTTAAGAAGAGGCCTATGTCAAACAGTAGATTGTTAGAGGCTGTTGATGATGATATTAATTATAATATGTATTCAACACAACTGCACTTAAAGTGTTAATTTGACAAGAGCTCTAATCAGCCCACCCATGACTGCGAAGTCCTATTAGAATATGTAAATACAGAGAAAAACAGGAGAGTGTTTCATTAACGAAGTTACATTTACCAAATTCTGTCCCAATACGATTATTTCTTTTTCAATGTTTATGTAACTAATCATTAATGACCCAAGTTTAATACTAATCATTAATGACGCAATAAAATTTAATAATAAATGCGTGTTACATTCAATAGACGGCGACCAGTAAAACAACTACTATACCTTAACTATTCAGAGGGTAACAGCTCGTATTGTAACATCATAGAAATGGACTAGGAGTAGGTTTTTTTAGACAAAAGCTAGAGCAAGCAGCAAAGATTTGGTAGTTTGCTGGTTTCCCCGATTCAGGTCAATTTCTGAAGATTAATTATTTTACTGGGAAAAGAGTGGTTTTCTATTTGCCGTCGATAGGTATTTCGAATTTGACTGCCATATATAATGGATATTTCTTACGATATGAAAGCAAAAAACTGATATTTAGGTTAAACCGGTTGAACTAGTAGCCGATCCCAATTAATCTATGGAATAATAAAGGCTAGAAGATGACGATGAAAGTAAAAATATGGAAACCTCTAATATTGAAAAAAAAACTATTTTATTATAGTATTGAATTAGTTGAACCATAATTCTCAGAATATCGTGAACAGAGAAGTGGATTGCGTGGATGCTTACGGAAGATCAGTAAAATTACAACAAAGAAGTAGCAAGATGCTCTAAAAAACATATGACTCATTATAATTATAGTTGGATTGTTTTGTCTTAAAGACTTGGAAGTAGGTAATTGTTTTGTTAGGCTACGTGACCTTCAATGACGGGCTCGTGGGCACTCTGATGGAACCGTTCTTGTTTTTACTACCACCTAGTTAAAAGACGAGTAAATGCAGCTTCAAAATCTGGATTTGTTATTGCTTAGTTTGTAAATACGTTAATTAACTATTTATTTTGGCGGGAGTCTTAGTAACAGCTGTTTTTCATCATCTAGGTAAAATAGTATAATACAACCTGTGTGATTTTAATTCGTTCGAATCAGATACACCACCTTACCGCAAAGAGTGGGTTTTCGCACTCACTAAAGAAAGGTAAAAAAAATGGAGCACCACGACCGTTTTACATTCACCGGATCTTATATATGAGCTTGCTAGTTAGGGATTTTTTTACTTTGTTGTGTATTTTAGTCACATACAAATAATTAAAAAAAAGTATATCGAATATCGGAGTGTTATCGAACTAATTAAAATATAACTGCAAATATTGTACGTGGGTATTAATTTCGTATGTATTGTTGTGTTAGTTTGATTAAATTATTTTCCTTGTTCAAAAAGCGTTTGTTCGTATTTCGCAATATCCAATGATAAGGTTCAAGTAAAAATGCATTCACACACACTGACATACATACAGATTTCATGCCATTTTCTTATCTATGTTTGTTAATTACACTGAAGCTTAACTGATGGGAGTAAACTGCTTCAAAATGCATCTATGAAATGTCTAATCCCAAAGAGGAGCGTTGGTATCCGAAATACAGATATTTAGTTCAGTTCAGTTTTGTCAAACCACAATAAATTGATAAATTGTACCTTTGTGTTTAATAAATTATTATTATTATTCTTAAAGTTATATACCAAAGACCATAATTTTTCAAAAACTCATATTTGTAATGTTCTTCATATAAACATTAGTCTAAGTGCAAAAAAAAGTCAAGGCCGTATGATTAACTTTTCGTCGTATAAGAAATACCATTTGGTGTGGTTTTTTACGATTAATTACACAATAATAAGTTTTACATTTATTATGATTTCCGAGTTTCAACATTTCCGTTTTCTGCGTCATGTGTTAAGCATAGTTGGTATTACAAGTGGCTACTGCTACTTGTAGTGCTGACAATAACATGTATAACGATCACTTTGTACGGTTGTAATCCACGAACACTTTACAGTTTTTAAGAGCTATAATTGACACTGGTTGACAAATGGTGACGTCGCTTCTTACGCAAAAAGACGCCATGACGCCACAGAGCGTTTTGGCGTGAATTTTAAACCTAAAATAGCAATTTTTCCATACTTAAACTTGTTTTTTGTAGAAATATAACTGTTTTTGACAATATGAGATACTTCTGAACACCATAAAATAGTTTTTTAAAATTAGTCATCATACCTATTTAGTACTAAGATATAACAGTGTATAAATCTAGCACAAAACAGGGTCAGTAATATGCGTGTTTATAACACATTGTTCTATATTCATTTGCGTGTTTGGACAGAGTTCGAAAAACTGTGTTACTTATATACCGGTCACTTACACTAAACAAATTAATGTTTATTATTCTACTAGTTATGCGAGCGTCTCCACCCGCGTGTTTGTCGGATATCGCAGCAAAGAGTAGCCTATGTTCTTCCTCAAGAGTCAAAGTATCTCCATGACAAATTTCATTGAAATCGGTGCAGCTGTTTTACAGTGAAAGCAGAACAGACAGACAGACAGAGTTACTTTTGCATTTAGTATATTAACAAGCTTTTATTTAGTTTCACCTGCCCCGATGTTTATCAGTAAACAAAATCTTGCAAGTTAAATTTGAACCACTTCTCGATTTCCGATTGAAATATGCTTTTATTTCTGATGAAAATGCAATTATTTATAATCAGTGTTATTAATTGTGGAGGAACGGGTCACATATTCCTCCAACCTGTAATCCGGCGAGGTGATCATACCTGGCGGGCCACTGCTCAACGGTTGATGTTGGGAAGTTGTGTACATATATGTTAATTGGCGCGAGAACTTCTATTGCGCGATTTAGGATTGGTAGCTTCTTCGTGCACTACGTTACTCCTTAGTTTAGTGTATCTTTGGTGGATAGCGTTGTCATATATTTATGTTGACGCTGTATGTGGAAATCGCCACAGAATAATCCAAAATGGCCGCCCTAAAAAAAGGGCAGCGTACATTTTACGTATATTTTTGAACAGCCCACCCTATATGGGTATCAAATGAAAGAGCTTAAAGTTATTGTTTTTATTAAAAAGTAATAAAAGCTTGTATTAATTTTTTTTTTCATTAATTACTTGATTAATAAAGTCTAAAAAACTTTGGTATGTCAGTGCAACCCAGCAAATACTATGACAGAAACTAATTTCAAAATAAGATAAATTTAATCTAAAGTGAAATAAGCTAAAATTTAAATTTTCAAAGCATTTAATCAAGTAATCATACGCCAAAAATGCCTCACATCGTTTTGGAAAGAAAGCTGATACTATTACATTGCCAGACCGATATTTATCAAACATAGCTAAGAACCACCGCAAGGAAACTGGCTTTCATCCTGGCTGGTCCAACATAGACGTTGTACTTATAACACCAACTCCTTTTGTGGTTAAAAATGATAGTATCTAATAGAAGACAACTTGAACTTGTGTTGTTGCCAGTTTGTAGCCAATTACTAATTTTCTCATTTATTTTAAACGCTATCTTCATCGCCATTATGGAACTAGTCAAACGAAGCAGCGCTTGTGCTATAGGTAGTAGATAACTGTTATAAATACATATATACTTTTTTTTCACAACAAAACAATTATTTGCAAATCACACAAACATTTGGTCCGACCCGGGAAACGAATCCGAGACCTCAACCACAACAGTTGCATACGCTCCCACTGCGCCACCGAGGCAGTCAAAGTCATTCTGATAGGCTTCCACAAAAATCGCATTTTTAGGATGGTAATATAGAACTTACGGATCGGTGTAAGACGGTCAAAATGTCACTACAATCATCAACAACCCATAATGTCCCACTGCTGGGTTCGGGCCTCCTCTCAGGAGGGGGATAAGGCCATACGTCCCCACGATGGCCGAGTGTGGCTCGGGGACTGTCAAAATGTTACTATAAATAAACGAAGATATAAAATTGTATATTAAAACAGAATAAAATGAAGCCGCTTATGTTGTCGATTCATTCAGATCTTTTGAACTACTCAACGGATTTCTATGTTTTTAGTAATAGATAGATGTTAAAAAAAGGTTTATAATTTTACATGTCCAATATATGCAAATTAAAGTGGAGGAAACTTGAAGATTTCAAAGACTTCCGTGAGAAGTCCGACCGGGTATTTGTGTTGGAATAAAATGAAAAACAAAACAGTTGCTTAACTAAAGAAATAGTCTCTCAGCAATTTGATGGCGCAGTCAACTTTATTTCTTAGAGGTTGGGTGACCAAGCGTTTGTAACCTTGGAACAGTTTAAATTGATGTTGAAATACCTAACTCCAAAACAAAGGAGCAATTTTCTGGTGACGGATTCCGGTGATTGTACTGCAAGGTTTGACTAGTCGCGGTGCAATGGTGTTGTGTTTTATCACCTGCGATATGTTGATTCAACTGGCCTGTTGGTCTACACTCTACTCGTTAACAATTTGACTGTTAAGTCAATGATCTTTGGTTCTAGGAGAAATAATTGTGCATCAACACGATTATTTTGTTAGACACTGGCTAATTTAGAATGGATTAGATGATTGTATCGTAAATAAATCCCCATGTCTCCTTCATTAAAATGAATATTACAAAACATCTCGGAAAGTATTACAGCTTTTCATTTCTATTACTAATTTTAATCAAATAAAAATTTAAATATATTGCTCAATTGAGTAGTCTAAAGCAGTGACGTCACAAGTTTGTATTTAGTACATTTTTCTTACAAAGTTATCGTTTTGACAGCTGATGAAAAGAAACTAATTAGACTAAGGTGTCGGCTACCCTACTAGTCAGACGTGTCTGATATGTTTCACTCTTTTATTATTAGTTATTATAAGAAAATATGATACTTGTAATACGGGATAGACTTTAGATAACTATTGATCTACCCACATGTTAGTAGTACATACGTTTCTATGTGGGTTTGTCCACGTATTTGTACATCCAATTGATATCACCACTACCTTCAACATTAAGAGCCCTGTCAAGAGCTCGCGTTTCGTTATGAAGTCGGTATAAGTGTGTAGTTTCGAAATATTGTGTGGCTGACAATTGTAGAGGAGAAGAAATACGACAATTATTAACCATAAACATACAAAGTTTGAGTGCGGAACCGTTTACTCAAAAATCAAAATCACGAAAGAATTATCTATCCTGATTTTTATTAATTTAATTTCCATACGGATTTCATCATCAGCTAAAAGCTGAAAATTGTATTGAATTATTTAAGAAACTAATATCCATTATGCATGGCCAATATTAGCGGCAAGTCACACTTTGGATTCGACTTCAGTAATTTTTCTTTATTGCTTACAAGTAATTTGTAACGACTGTAGTAAATGTTAACTGACACAGTTAAATAATTACAAAAATAAAACTAGACGTAATAAGGAAACGATGTCACTATTAGAAGAAACACTATTCAGAACAAAACCGTAGGCGTAAATGGTTCCCTTACAGACCACAATTGGTCAAATTGGCCATTATACTCTACATACAATAAAGTGTCCGTTTGATGCAAGCATTGTTATCAATCTTTATCAAGGTGTTTCAAGGAATTTGCTTTTGATGGACACTTAGTTATACCCCTATTATTTTCAGTAGAATATATAAGAGATTAGAAACTATGTACCCTTTATATTATAGTAGACATGTGTGGATGTTGGTCACATTGAATTTTAAGGCTCATACGTTGACTAAAGTCAGAAAATTCAATGGCATTTTTAATAAAAGAATCATAATTAAACCAATAGTGTTGTTTTCTGAATACTTGTCCTCCATAAGCATACAGAAAGTCCAAGTCTAGTCTACTTCAACGGAGAGATTGCTTAGTTATTGGAAGAAATACGACAATAGCAGGCGTATAAATCTACAATTTTTACTGCAGAATATCATTTATCTAAAGTTTCAGCTTAATTGGATATTTTTACATTAAGCCTTGGCTACTTTTCATGGCCATCGTAATTGGATACTTGAAATGAATCATTGCGGTTGAGAAGTCTGCGTGTGAACGGTAGGTATATACGCTCAGTATTGGGTTCTTCTTATCTCTCAATAAAGTATTACATAATTGATTTTAGAACTTAGTTCGTTGATTTTAATGTGTTTACACAATGATTAATTGTAATAAACTTCATTCTTTTCAACTTTAGTAGTGGTATATTCAAATATCAATCAATCAATCAACAACCCATAATGTTCCACTGCTGGGCTCGGGTCTCCTCTCAGGAGAGGGTTAAGGCCATACGTCCCCACGCTGGCCAAGTGCGGGTGATTAGGTGATAGGTGATTTTTAAAATACCTTTGTAAAGAATGAAGAAGATCTAAGATAGAAAAATTCTCGCTTCTTTATTCTAAAAGAAATTTAATTTACACTACTATAACGTTCAATTTGTACTCTAATCCATTCTATTAGGGCTTAGAGGTATTCTGAAAATCGTTACAGAAATTATGGTTTAATTTCCTTTTAGCTTTAGGCATAGTAAATATTCAGATTATTATCGTTATAATAAAGCCATGACCTTTAATTTGCCTGAGTAATGGTATTTTACTTATAAAGTTTAGGGTAGCGGGGTATTCATAAGTGATTTATTAAAGTCTTTTAATGTTTTTTACAGTATAAGTTTTCATATTATGCTTGTCTACATATTACAAATATTAGTTTAACGCTTGATAAAAAGTGACCAAAGACAATCTGGGAAAAAAATATTTCTTAATTTGTTATTAGAACCATATAAAGTCTGTTTCCAGTATGTATGAATGAGTACAGTAGTAGCAGAACTACAAGAAATCTTCTTAATGATGTCAGACCATCTGTTATAGCCCTGCCGGTCTTTTCCTATTAATTTGGCAACAATAACCTATTTGTTAAGAATATCTGAATCTCTTTGATATTATTGTTGTATTGACGAGCAAGGAGTTGAAACAACCGACAAAAGTCTTTATACTGAGGTTCCTGTAAATTGTCATTCTTGGATTTCACCAAACATTTTTCAAGTTGATATTTGAATTCGTTCACATTTAGGCCAAATTTTTTAAATATTACTATCAGGTGTACTAAACTATTGAATTATTGTTAGTATTTCATAAAACAAAAGCCTTGCAATTGAGCAAAACGTCCTTGATCTGTAAGTAAGCTGTCGGGGTTGGGCTCTTTTAACCTCATTTGGTGATCCGACAAAGAACCAGGGTCATCGAGATAGCCCACAGGATTAACAAGCTGTAGTGGCAGTGGGCTGGCCACATTTACCGAAGAACCGATAACCGTTGGGGTAAACGAGTTCTTGAGTGGAGACCGCGTCTCGGCAAACGTAGTGTAGGACGTCCACAGGCCAGGTGGAGCTATGATTTGCGCAAGACGGCTGGCAGGAACTGGATGCGAGAAGCCATAGATCGAACTAAGTGGCGTGCAATTGGAAAGGTCTATGTCCAGCAGTGGACTGAAATAGGCTGATGATGATGATGAGGATGATAATGAACCTCATTTACTCGATGAAAATTTCTGCGTTTTGCTCTGAATAATTTAACTAATATTTATTATCTATTTCATTACGATATTATACATATCAAAATAGGAAAAGTAATAACATGTATACAATACATAACAGGTTGTGGATATACTTTCCTGGTTTACCCAATGATATTTATCATTGGGTTTACCTCATTCGAATATACCTAATTAGGTAAAACAGTACATATTGTGCTTATCGCTATATCTACGACCTTCATTTGCACCGGTCGATAATGCCTGGTACTAAACGGTTATTATTCATAAGGGAACGCCTTTTTATTTTTATAATACGAACACATGCTGGTACCTTACTGATTGTCTTTTGTTTGAAGGGCCATAGAGCTTCATAAGTTCCAGCTTTGCTGCTTACTGATGAAATAATGATCTACAAATCCAGTATTTCCAATTAACATTTTTCTATTTGCAGATTTCAACAGCCTATAAAACGCTTTCGAATATATTTTTGGGTCGTCTTCTGGTTAAGAAGTAGTTCTGTTCTGACGTTATTCGGCTAGTCTTGTAGAACATTTCATACTTTAAATATAGTTTTATCCGTCAAAGGAAAAAATCGTAACTAAAGTCTATTTGCGCTAAGAAAATAGTAACGTATCGATCAAGCTCCACCCCCTGATGAATCAGGCTCCCGAGCAAAGATAATATTCCACAAACTTAGAAGTTATTAGAAAATTAACAACGTTATGGAATTGACGTTATCTCAACATTAAGTCACGTGGTCAAAACCAGATATTAGCTTTTAATTCAAGAGAATAGGAGAATAGAGACGTTAGCAACTGTACAAATGCTATAGAAATTCGCCCTGAAATACTTGGATCTTGGGTAAGAGGACAGGTTCCAAGCTCTTGTTCAAAGTGATAATCAGGTTGGATAGACTCATTAGACTTGACAGATAAGAGACTTGAAAATGGACTAAGATTAAGATTTTTCTCTCTGAAAAATTTAACAGTAACAAATGCTACTTCTTGTGTCTCTTTCTTCGTTTATTATATTTAAAAACAAGAACTTACCTGTACCCATAAGCCCATTCTAACTTGAGCTTATTCGGTGGCGGTGGAGCGACTTTTGCTGGGTCCAACCCTTCTTGGTCGCTAGGCCCGTACACCACCACGGGCCTTCCGCGAAGGTACATACGCATAGACCCATCTTCCTCGTTGTATTGGCATGTGTGTGTGCTGTAACAGTAATACGTCAGATTATCTGAACATTATAGATATTAGTTTGAAGTTCTCATGCCCTATTATTATGTATTTACACGGGAACTAACGCAATTAGGCAAATACGTATTGCGTAAATAACCGATTATGTACGCAATTATATGAAGTTTTTGTTGGAAAAGATGCAATGTCAGAAATCTCTTGAACTAATATAGAATGATCTAAGACTTCTTTTTTAAAGCTTGCAATAATTAATTACAGCCCTAATGATGGCTGAAGTAAAAAAGAGCCAATAAAAACACCACAGACAATTTGTAAAACTTTATGTTAGTTAGACGAAACATATAAAGGGTTAGTAAATAGGACATTATCGAATAAGTTAGTACCTAAATGCTTGTACAATGGAATCACTGCTGATGATGATAGTTATGTAATTAATAGCCATTTGTATATATATATGTATATAATATGAAATATAACAATATTATGAATATTATAAATCTTAAGAATATGTCGAGAAAAAAATAGAGAAAAAATGGAATAATGGAAATAAATTATAGACATACATCTTCCTGTTGTTAATTTATATCGTGTAACTATTATACATATTTATTCTATTGGTACTATTTAACACTTAATTATGTTGATGAATTGTTTAAAAAATATTTTTAAGCACATATTAAAATTACATATATGCTTCGTTAGAGTCTAAAGTAAGATGCTAAATACGAGTGCGCGTTAAAATACCAAATAATATAATTACATAAATTCCATGTATGTACACATATTTCGATATTTAAAAAATATAGCGTATTTGATATCTGTTTAAGTTATTTAAATATGAATAGCAAACATTAAAAAAGCCAAATGTACAAATTGTTATAAGCAAAGGCATCAAAAAGTATTAGAGATATTAAGAGTTTAAGAAATCTCAGCACAAAACAAAAAAGCATTGCAAAAAGTTCGCCCAAGCAACTTACATCGGGGTGAACGACATTGTTACCGCCAAGATGCGTTTAGCATCTGCCCACACCAAAAAAAATTAGCAGATTATAGTACCACCCACGTAGTAAGCCACCGACAATCCAACTAGCCGATAGAAATAAATCTAAAATAAAAATAATTTGTCCCTTTATAACCACTAATGATCATTAAGCACCGCGATAACATCAACATAATTGTGAATTCTTGTTTCTATACAAAATGTTCGAGTGTTACACTATATACATATACACGATTATTATCTTGTTTGTATACGATTAAATTGTTTAATGACTAGTATATCAAACAGAAATTTTATATAAACAGCATTTGATATAAAATGATTGAATGTTCTAACGGTTTTGTGATTTAAATAAAATTAAATTTTGAAACGAAGCAAATCTTTACCCTTCGTCCATGGCGCCAAAAGGATTACGTTAACTTTTTAATTTAGCCCAAATAAGGCAAAGGAAACACACGGCCGAACACTTTTTAAAACAGGTATTCCGTGCACAGAGACGCGGATTCGTACAGCCGGCCGGCGAGAGTAAACTAGGCTGACTGCGTGATGTAAGCAATCACCGGACCATGAAGTAAGTTTAAAACACTCATTGCGGATAAAACACTACTCATAAATACATCGCCGGTTTTCCTTGAACGACTTATGTTGGTAATGATTAAAACAACAGCAATGTACGTTATTATTATGAAGTTGGTATAGTTAATGAGTCATTCACATAATTTTAGCATACGGAATCACCAGTTTCCAGGTGCATTGTTATCTTGATAGTAAAGAGGTAGGGGTCAGGTCAATGTCAATGTAAAGAGCTAAGAAGAAATGCTTCAAATTTACTCAATTACCTTAGTCTGTGTAATTGTAAAGTGTGAAAATTTGGATTGCTGTTTGTCCATCACGATAAAAGTCTGGAGTAGCATTTAGGTTTCTTAATCAAGGGTAATCATTTATTATACATAGTTGGATTTATTTTTTGAAACACGAAAAACATCACACTTCAAGGGTCTCGAGGTGTGATGTTTTTCGTGTTTGTTGTAATGTGTGGTATGTTTGTCTAAACATAAAGGCTCAAAACAATATTTTCTACGCAAGTGAAAACTTTAATTTCAGGACTGAGTTTATAAAGAGATAGTTTACAAGGTTCTACTTAAATTATTGCCACAAAATAACTACTGAGGTTCCTCATCTATTTAATACATTAAAAGCTGTTTACCAGTTATGATTTCCTATGATACCAAATAAGTAGATTAGTATTCAAATATATAATCTAAATGTATTCGTTGACAAATGACTTTTGACGAACACAATAGCATCTGGAAATATTCGCATTGATCAGTATCAATCTGTTGGTTGACAGCGAATTAAACTGATGTTTTTACAGGAGCCACCTACGCACAGCTATTCATTCAAGTCTTAAACTGTACAAGGTAATCGACTGCAGGGTTTGCGCAGATGGTAAGTTGTGAAGAAAATAATATAATTAACTGAGGCACAACCGCATTATTGCCTTGTTGTTTCTTAGAGAATTAAGCAATAAAGGTATTTTTTATCAGAAAGTCTCTTCCAATGAAATAGTTATAGGTAGAGAGACCCTAGTAGGGCTGATATCATGACGATATGTAACTAGTAACGTATATTAATTGGGGTTTCCTTTTAGCTATTCTGAGCTTCTGGAATAAAATTAGCCATAAGAAAGATATACCTGCCTCAATATCGTTGTTATTTGCATCAGCATTCACAAATCACATTCCTTTCAGGGGACTTTTTAATTCCTATACAAAGCAGGAATTTTGTATCGATCCGAATTAAAAAAACTACTGAATATTCGAAATAAAATTTCATCGGAAACAGTAGCTGAATGTCTATGATCCCTGGGTTTATAGCTTATGAAGAAAAGACCTCTAAAGCCATACCGGGCAGAAGATATTGGCATATTTGTTAAAGACAAACACACTTAAATGTTTGACAGCCCTAGATTTGATAGCAGTAGTGTCCACTATAAATATAATCAGATGCGCAGGCGTGGGTGTGTTGCTCATTGTACAGAATATGTCCTCTATGGTCAGCGCAGCCGGTAATCACTCTGAATTTATGCTAATGGGCCTTTGAGGTGCATATAATGTGTTTCAGTAAACGATTCCAAATTGGGCGGACTATCAAAAGTTGGTATTCCAATTAATTCTTAACAAGGCAAATGCTGATATGGGTTCCGTTTGGTCTAGCTCCAACTACATACTTAAATACTTAGATGATTATTTATTAGCATTAGTTTTGACAATTAGGCAACAGGGATAGTAATTATTTTTGTCTCATAAAACTTTTTTTAATTCTCTGATACTTATTCATAAAATAAGTCTGATAACCTGAGACAGGGCTTTGTGGTAAATTTGTCTTATTAATTTGCTTTGCCTGAAAACAAATTTCTTTTCAAGAAAACTTGGCGTGAGCTAGCCGATCAGCTCTGAAAATCTGGATTTTTATAGCTAGACGCTTCCCTTACGTTGTTGGTATTGTTGGAAATTTAAAATATCACTTCATATGCTGCCCTTCACGGTAAACAACATTGAAAAACATGTAGAAAGAATGCGAAGAATAAAAAATATATATATACAGCCAAAAATTTCCGTTTTAGCCTTGTACATTCTTTTTTAAGAAAATTCTGGACTGGACGAAACCCAACTATTAAACAACTAATAATTGTTTATATTGTTAAGTGCCCTATTAAAAACAGAAAAATCCTAAATTACTCTAAAATTAAAATAAATTAAACTAAATACCTAACTATACAACTGAGGATTGAAAATACCAGCTCTTAGTAGGTTATTAAACTAGATGTTAGAAAATCCAAGTGTTTTGTATCCACTACAGAATACATACTTAGTTCATATCGTTAAAGTCGATTGGACTCGAAGGTCGACCGAGATCATTTATTTGTCGGCAATTTTTTTCAGTGTCATCGCGTCCAGCGTTGACTCGACTATTAAAATTCCGTAAGTGACAACCTCGGGTTTATTTCGGTCACTTTAATCCGAATTGTGTTAAGGTGAGACATGGACATATAAAGACTATGTGGTTGATATTTTGATGTTGTTTGTTTTGAAGTGTTGATTGGCCATGTGCCTCTGGGAAACATTTTTATGTCGGTCCCGGTTGAAATCGGTTAAGAATGTCCGATAAAACTTTGACACTTCGATAACGAAAACACCTAGTACTTTAGGGTGCGGAGGTCATATGGCAGTCGTTCCAAGTTAAAAATTGAAGTTCAGCCGTGTCATAGTGGAATACTGATATACATACTGAAAGCCGATCCCAGCTT
This sequence comes from Hyphantria cunea, assembly GCA_003709505.1. Taxonomy (NCBI): domain Eukaryota; kingdom Metazoa; phylum Arthropoda; class Insecta; order Lepidoptera; family Erebidae; genus Hyphantria; species Hyphantria cunea. The sequence goes on from PKRV01000262.1 coordinate 29,625, forward strand.
TGTTTTGGAAAAAGACTCGAAATTTATAAATTAAAAAATATATCAATTCTCGATTTCGCAATGGACACAATCTCAACCTAATAGCTTGAAAAATGTTTAGCTTAAAAAATCCCTTACTGGTTGTAGTCGGGGTGAGTCTGGCAAAGATCTATCGCGACTTTTTTTTACGTGTGGAAACCCCCTCGGGCCTTCACCCCACCGGGGTTTGCTGCGGGGCGGTGTGTCGAAATCGAACCGACTAAAACCACACGGTGTGCCACTCTGCGCCTGAGACGGGAGAGATCCGGGAACCGCTTTCTTACGCCATCCTCAAAAGATCTACTGCACTACTGCAACCTGTAACTAAAGAGCCGCACAAGTGCGGTACTCTCGTTTTGAGTCCCCTGAGGAATCGGAACAGGGAATTCTGGGTTCCGATAAGCCTTACTCGTACTCTTTATGCACGTTTTAAAAGTACGACAAATGTACAAAAATATGACTAAAGTAAAGTAAGTAAGCCAAATGTAGTTTTAATCACATTTTTTGTAGTCTTGTGTTTCTTTACAAAATATACAAAAAGTAATAAGAAGTTATTAATTTCTACTTTTTAGAACACCTGAGTACCTAGACTTAGTCTGCGAGGCCATTTGGATTTAAAGACCAAATTCAACTAAAACATAGTAGAAAATAAAAATAGGGATTATTAATGAAAAACAATTATGACTTTCAAATTACAAGTAGAATACTTATAAATTGAAAGTCATAATTGAAATTAAAATAATCTAATGAACTGGGAATGTAGACTTATGCTGTAATATTGAATATTCGTAAAAGCTTTTGTAACACATGTTATGAAAGTCTACATCATGGACGCCGTGAGGTGTGTGTGCACTTACACTCCCCTGGCACAGTTAGTTCACATAAAAACAGCAATTTTATGAGTAAGACCTAATGTGATTCTACATTTTATATTGATTAATAGTATTTGTAGATGAAAATGCTCCTCAATAGCTCGTGGCCTACATATATATGTATATACACGTAGTTTTTAATTAATGGATATAGGTACATTTCTATATATTTTATTCTTATTGTATAATATATTTTTGTATTGTCACAGGCTGATATGTTTATACTATATAATCCGTGGTCTATAGCTCTGCTACCTGCTATCCCAAATGACAAGAATACTTAGCTCCATCTGGCGATAATAAGTTGAACTTATTCATTTCTAATACTGACCGTACAGGTAATTCGCAACATTACTATTATGTTGCATCATAATGTGCTAAATGACCATAAGTTTTTATTAAAATGTACTATTTTAACAAACTTATATCACTTATATACTTGACTTACGAAATGTTTCCTGTCACGCGTTTTCTAAAAGCTGCAACTAGATGGCATTGGCGTACGCTATGAATTAATATGAGGACATATCCGATTTCGATTAAAAAATCAGACATTCTAGATTACTTATCCGGTCTATAGGGTTATTAATGATCTTTCAATGATTAAATAGAAAAACTGAGACATATAAAGCTAATTAAAATTCATATGATTAAGGCATTATAATATGGATTAATAAAATTCCCAAAATTTGAGTAGTCTTTATAACCGATAATGAAAGAGAAGTTTTCATTTTGACAGAGTTTATGTTTTACCTGTCATCTTAATCATTCGTAAAAACACTTTGGAGTCTAAAGTTTTTTTTAGATATAATCGACATTAACTCATTAATTGCAAATATTACATATATTACATTAATATAATACTTATCATCAGTAGACCACTATTAGCCCTAGAATTTAGCCAACAACCAGACTACCAGTACCATAACCTTGTATCTCACTAACAAGCAATCATTACCTACATATTTAATTTATTTCAAACCCATGTTAGTAGTTCCAAACAACCACAGATCACTCTAAAATGTTAGTCCCATCACCATTACCAACCCCCCTCCCATACGACCATATAATCACTTACCCATGTTTCAATATCGATCCATTTTGTGACGGCTTAGAATATAGGTTTAGCAATGACTTTGTTGTTGTGAATCTAGAGGAGAGCACAAAAACAATTAGACGATACGAGAAAAAAAATATAGCAAGAAAAACAAAAATCTAATAAAGCTCTTGCAAGAAAATACAATGCCTAAACATTGAAAAAAAGCAGCGCGTGAAATTGACATTTCAGCGATAGGTAAACATCAAAGAACTTCGGTAAGATGGCTAGGCACGTCTTCTTATCTATGTATAAAATTTTCGTGTCGCGGTGTTCGTAGTTCAACTCCTCCGAAACGGCTTAACCGATTCTTATGAAATTTTAGATCTAAGAATCGGACAACATCTATTTTTCATCTCCCTAAATGTTATGGGTAGTCCACCCCAATTTTTTTTTATATCAAGGCAACGAGTGCCTGTCAGCTAGTATATGTATATTATAACAAAAAGTTTTTAGCTGAATGCATCTGAATAACGGTGAAACTGATTCCTCAAAAAATACGATATATTTAAGACCAATCTGGTGCAGGTCAAATAGCCTTTACGTTTCATCTGAATTGGATTGTCTTTGAAATAGATGAATAGATTAATGCTTACATGCGTCAATTGACTAATGCGTAGAAAAAAATTACATATAACTGTTTTAGAAAAACTTGAATTGATTTGGTCTACAGTAACTTTATTCAATTGTTATATTAAAATGAAAAGGAATTTTCAATAGAGTTGTTTCAGTAGAGAATACTCATTGAAAATAAATACAGTCATTGAGAGTACATAAATCATAAATTACTTTGAAATATTGACGCTATGTATTTTATCATAGGCCTTTAAAATAACAATTTTACCTATACCTATAACTGATTATTTTCTATTTCTTCGAAATAATACAAATTTTATCTTTATTATTAGTTATGAGTGTCTGTAACTGACAATATTATGTTAACTCAAATATTGTAAATTCTCGTTGCAATATTTTAACATTTATTCTAATGACCTTACTAGTCTGAGTACCGCACAATGCTAGGGTCATTCAAGCTACATGTAAGAATGCCATGTGCCGTTTGAATACTAAACATCGTTTTATGTAAGTAATACCTAACATCTACCTGCATATTGCACAAGGAAAACCTTTTACACGACACACGTTGAAGCTAAATTCCCATAATACGAGACGTATTATACAGGCAGTGGAAGATAATTTTCAATTTTATACCTTAGAATGTAATGTAATTTAGAACTAGCCTTTAGTAGGAGACTTACAAATGTTGAAATAACTGCTCAAGACGTGGCCCAACAGTAAATATATATAGTAAGCAAATTTGCAAAATTCCTGAGTATCGTGACAGGACTTTTTATGTCACAAGTGCTGTTTGAAGCCTGTGCTAACTTTATCGAAAACTTCTAGTTTTAAAATCATATTTTCTTTTTAAAAACACGAGAAACAGTCACAACTTATCACTACTTGCCAGTTGCTGAAATAGAATCTGCTTTAAGTCTGGTGATTACGGAAATTGGAAATTGCTGGCATGAACAAAGACAGCCAGCCTAACATACTAGTTACACCAGCGTTTTAACTACTGGCTCCGCGTTTAAGTAAGTGACGTGCTGTTACATAATCTACAATCTGTTCTATTTTCCTATCAAATAAAATCACAAGCACTTATCCGTTTATTGAAAAAAGTAATGTTAAGTCTCTTTACAGGATCATCGAGAATAATGGCAATGCAATTAACAACAAAATGAACTATAAGCACTTTTTGAGTATTCAAATTTAGACTTATTGACCAAAATGTGTTGTGTTTCCAAAGTTCCAGACAGTACTTACTAAAAACAACTACAACTTTTTGTATTAAGTTCAGTAGTATATGCGGTGAAAGCATTATCGGTTTAGGAATAAATGTACTCCTATAACGTGACTGCTTCTTGTGGCTAAGACACGAGTTGAACTCCATTCAACAGGATTGTAGACTTTTTGTAGAAAGATTCACTGCACAGCTGAATGTGATAAAAAATAATACCCAATAATATTGTACACTAACCTGCTAGTGGCTATAAGTCCTTGCGCATTGAAGTCGCCCGTGGAGTTCCACCTTTTCGTCAGGTTGTTGGTCCCTGGAGACGGGCTCTGGTTGCTGGACGTAGAGTTGTTTCGTGATCTATACATATGAGCTAGTGTCTACGTACTGGCAGATAAAACTAAATACTAGCTTAGGTACACAAACATACACACAAGCAAAGCTACTTTGGAGATTCAATTCTTTTATAAAGTTTTCAAATGTTTTAATAATAAGTTTCTGGTGTATAAAGACAAGCAAGTTGCCTGCTTATATTTTAAACATACAGATATATCTGCGTATCTTGGCTGTAGTAAATTTAAAGAATATCTAATATATTCCCTGGTTATTTGCTCCTTTACATTCAGTCAGCCAGTCAACATCTCTATAATTGATAAAAAATACGATCCCTACAAAACACTATCAAGAAAGAACATATAGTTATGATAAACCAAAAATAAAGTCATAATAACTACATATGAAATAACAGTAAAAAAGGACAAAGGAGAAATTGATTCCTTTCCTCCTAATAAGGTGTCTATATTATTAGGTCACATTAAGTACTGATACTGCTATAAACGATTATATACGAAATGCACACACTTGCTTATGCAGACATACAAACATGCACAGCAACCAAAAAAAAGACATTCTATTTATACCAGATGTTAAACTACTTATTTTAACCAATTTATTTACTTTCCTTTCAACGATTAATTTTCCTTAATTTATTGATACAGTTTTTCTATTGTATTACTGAATATTTCTTGGTTCCTATTACCAAGTATGATATAGAACGAGAGTTATTTTCATATAACGGTAGTATATGAATTGTGTTTGTATCATTTAACAATATTGATGTATTACAGAAATAACTTCATCAAATGAGCCCTTGCCACTAGAAGATATGCCACAGATGACACTGTAGCCTTTCTTCTGACTTCTCACTTACACATGAAATAGTATTTTTTATGGCATAGGGCAAACGAGCAGACGTATCACCTGATGGTAAGCGATTACCGCCGCCCATGGATACTCTCAACACCAGAGGCGTCACAAGTGCGGTACTGGCATTTGGGGTATGGGGATGGGGCAGGGGAAGAGATTAGGGTGCCTCCGATCATCAGAATTATTCAAACTGCTTCAACTATTGTTATATGTAAATAACTCATTGTTTTGTACCTGTAATAAAATTAGAGAATTCTAACATACCTTTGACCAGTAAACATGTTTTTAAATATACGTCTTAGCTACTTTTATTTTGTACCCACACTAATGTTTCAGTAGGTAGGTAGACCCTAGCCCTATTACCTTATACCCTTCTGATTATTTAGTATCACCAGATCGTGGTTAGCAGAAGGGGTTTACCTGTAGTGATGTTGGGTGTGCGAAGTGTGTGCATGCGGCAGGTGCGCAGGGGCAGGCGTGGCGCGGGGGGAGGGCGACGGCGCAGGAGACAACGATGAAGATGATGCGGGCGAGTCCGATTGCAGCGATCCTGTCGACTGGTGCTGGGGACCGCGCCTATGGATACACAATAATAATATTGAATGAAACTATACATATAACACTCTTCAAACTGAAGTAAACGAAGGTGGTGTCGAGGTTCCAGATGTAAAAGGTACGAAAATGTCAGCATGTTGAAAGGATAAGCGAGGACCGAATGACTTAAGGAATATATAATTCTCCCCAGTTAACAAGGGAATGAGTCTGGGTAGACTCCGAAACCTACCGACTTATATTGATTAGTAGTACCGAGTAGATTATAAGAGTTTGAAGAAAGTGTACAAGTCGTAAGCATTTGCCACACGTCAGACAGAATAGGGAATACATAAAAATTTATTTGTCCCAAATATTTTTTCTAGATTCTTTATTGTCTTTACTTGAAGGGTAATTTTTTATTCAGTGGTTATTTAAACTGAAAATTAAGGGAGGGAAATTCAAACATGCAAAACGCTTACTATTGGTCGAAACGAAATTTGATGTCAATAGTCACGTCATCGAAATTATCGGAGTCAAAATTCAAACTGTGTTAGTAGTGTTTGCTAATAATTCCTTCCATTATTTTTATAGCAATTAAAACTGTTAATAAGTATTAAGTCACTGAAACACTGAATAGTAAACAAACATAAAATGAAAATGACGTCATTGGCTGTGTCAGAAACGCGCGCAAAATGGTGGCGTTTGAATGGATCAAATTTAGTCACTGTTTTAAATTTTACTTTGAAAATTAGTTTGACTATTTTCAAGCCTATCCATATTTTTTCTATGATATAGAAACGTAAATGATCAGATGAAGAAATAAAAAAGCTTGCATATTCCCTATTATGGTAAATGGCACTCTGATATCTCTACCTACTCCAGTCGTAAAAAGAACATTGAACATTTAAATTTAAATGACTTTTTACGACTCCATAGGTCTGATCGATTGTTCGAGATATTATTGTATTATGACCGTTAGCTACCGAAAAAGGTTTTAAATAATGGGAAAAAAACGAATTAAAATAAATACAAGTTCAAACACACAGTAACTGTAAATAGAAACAATAAAATAAAATGACATTCGTGTTCTAGATCCGTGACTGGTATGCACTAGTAACATGTTCACCGAATTGTACAACATAATAACATACATTTGCTATAATCAGTTCATTGCTCTTGAAGTCATGACGTTTTTATTGTCACAAATACAATGACACCCAGCAAGATTTTCTTTTTATAGTGTAGTACAGAAACTAGCATATAGGTCAGCATGTATGTGTGTACATGATAATTACCGACCACGGGCATCTGCAACTAAGAGTAACAAATGCGCAAAGAAACAATTTCCTAGGTAGAAGAGCCACATAGATTTCAACAAGAATGGACCGGCTATACGGGGGTGGGACTAGTGGCCCGAAGATGGAGAAGCATCTCAATAGGGCTCCGTAGTTTGGGTCAAGTGCTTCATTGTTGCATTGTCTGCATTCGCAATGTAATAGTAACCACTACTCTTGGATTCTGTCCATGCTTCTCATTATACAGAGCCAGTTTGGCAGGGCCATACATGATTTAAAAAAAGAATAGCTTGACATGGTTTTTGTGAGGTCGTGGCATCACTTCGAGCGACCAGGCTCACACGGGGCAAATTTTCTAACAGTGAAAATCATAGAAGATATGAGTCTTCTATTGTAGGTGAAAGTGAGGTTCCGATAAGCATCCAAAAAGTCCTTTATAATGAGGCATTTAACACAATGTCACTGCCTGTTTGAGATAATCTACACCTAAAATAAATAAAAAGTAAATTATTTTTAATCATAATATATATTAACCTTTGTGGTAAGGAGGAAGTGCTGGATCCATAGCTAGACGTTCTCTTAGCAGTTTCCCGATAAGTAGGCTGCCGCAGTCGAAGTTCCCTCGTAGGTGTACCGGTGGAACCTGGAATAAAGATAAATATTGATAAGAAAAGTTAGGTTCATTTGTAGTTGTCAGATATGTCACAACTGGCGAAACATGTGGGTTGCTGAGGCGTGACATACTTTATTTCAACCTAAAGATTGTCTCGTCGTCCTGACTACGGCATTAACTGATTGCACCTTTGATTGTAGTAAACACATCAAGTATAATAATTCGCAAGTCTGTTGGTCTAGTGTTTAGAGATACTGACTGTTAAGCTGAAGGTGGGCGTTAGATTTTAGTTTAAGTTATTAATATTAATGTATTTGTGAATATATACGTATGTAGCTTTATCAGCAGCCTGTTTTTTATGGAATAGGGGGCCGAAGAATAAACTAACTAAGCAACACTAGAGGCGTCATAAGTGCTTTGCCGGCCCTCTGGGGAGGGGTTGAGGCCTATGCCTCGGATATCCTCACTCACTCGAAACACGGCACAGGCGCTGTTTCAAACCGGTTTTCTGTGAGGCCATAGTTTCACTCCGGTCGAACCGGCCCATTCCTGCCGAAAAACCGCGGAGGACAGAATATAGGCTCTTCCTAGTTTGGTCTAGACAGCCGTGTGTGAGACGTGTGAGGATAATGAGTGAGGTTAATATTGTTATATACAATGGAATACCTTGACGCTAAATTGTATAATATATACTTTTATTTATCAGTTTTGTAACTTGATCAAATAATTTCCATTGTATTGCTTATCTTAGTAGTACTGTTAGCATAGCTAATAATTTGCAAGTTGTTTATACAAAACATAGAATGTAAAATAACTTTAACTTGTTTCTGTGGGAACGTTTCAATGAAATAGCTTCTCATGACCACATTAACAAGATGAGACATATCCGATTCTATTAGATTTGGGTTTTATCAGTTAATTCACATAGTGACCAACAACTTCCGGGATATATTGGATGAATGGCTATGAAATTCAATACGGACTCTCAATTAAAAGAAACGAAATAAAAAACAATTTCACAGAGGTTTCAATTTCCAGCAAAGAATAATAATCTTGTTAATACGATCATTTGTTTAGCGTCTTTGTGTAATTGATTATAAAACTACCGGTCTGGTCTGACCGTGGGAGAGCCACGCTTTGGAATGAATGGACCGACCAGAGTGACAGAAAATCGGTGTGAAACAGCACTGTGTTTCACCAAGTGAGTGAGGATAAGAGAGGCCCATACCCCCAATCCCCCATCAAGCGATGTCTGCTCGTTTGCCCTCTATTTCATATTAAAAAAAGCCTATGTATAATTGTATATATTTAGAAATGTAGAAGCATTTTGCCAGTAGTTTGGTTACTATACTACAGGCTTTGCTTGGTAAGTACCAGAAAGTGAAGGTCATGTGTAATATAAGTGGGTTTATTATTGTATTTAAAAACATGCCTGATTGATTTCGTCAAAAGGGACGGAAGCGTGTAAAGCTATTTGATTTGGCCTATAAGAGCTCGCGGTGCTAGAAGCGAGATGTTACGATCATTTACAATGAAGATTCGATTCGCTTATTTAATATGCGTTTTAAGTATCATCATCAAAATGCTATTCTTTACAAAATAATTGCTTATGTACCATTGCAAAGGCCTTTGGCTTTCAGCCAGAAGTGGAAGGTGGAGTGACAGGGTTGCGTAAAGGTAGACTTTATACTCTTTAATTAAAATGAACATTGTTTTCTTCATTATTTGCTCAAATAAGTAGCTTATACATGCCTGCAAATATAGCGGTTATCGTGACAAAGTGTACCGTGTACTTCTCCAAGGTCTAATCTATCTGTATAAAGAAATCAATCCAAATGGGTTCAGCGGTTTACTGTTTACAGCCTTGAAAGCGTAACAGAGTTACCTTCGAATTTATAATACACAGTATGGATAGCACTAACCTACCACAACGATATATCATAAAACAACAGTATTATGATGAATTTAAAGTAAGCGAAATATAATGAATTTAAACCACTGAAATTAACTACGTTCGTTCATATGAAGGTGGAATATTTAAATATTTTTACTACAAAATACAATTAATATTTTCAGTTTTATGAGTTTATTATACGGGCGTAAGGTTATATGCCATTGAGGTGCTTTAAAAAGGTAATTAAATTAACATTTGAGTATACAAACAAGAGAACTGTCATTATTATGTGTAGGTTATATGTATGTACGTATAATTATAAAATGTTAATGGCTTATCGCTAATTTAATGTAAGTAGTGGTCGCCCAGTAGTCGAAATTTGACCATAATTCATTTATTTGTTTTTATTTTGCTTACTGAACTCCTCCTTTATTTATGAGGAATTTCGTACTTTTCCATTCGCAACATTTCCTTCCAATATGCGAACTATACTTTTCATGACATTTATTTTATCTGGCTTTGAAAAAAAACTGATAGACTATGGAAGAGTGGTACATATAGGTTTATAACTATAAGCTATAATAAGATTTTACGTACTCATTCATAGGAAGTAATTTAAATGTCACTAGATTATGAATGCATCTATCTATGTAGGCATGCGTCATAAACTAAGGAAAAAACTGGTTGGGAAAACACTTGAAGTCACTAAATACATACCTACGTACCTACTTAAGATTACGAACGCTAAAGATAAATTAATTAGTATCTAGATGACAGCTTTGCTCGGTAATTTTATTTGGTAAAAACTAAAAATTAATCCAAGCTAGATCGATTTATCGTCCCCGAAACCTCTTGCCTAATGAATTATATAAAAATGTTGGAGCCGTTTTCGATATTCAGATTATATATGGATTATATTAAAAGAGAAATTCTTGTATATATACATATGTACAAGATTGCACGTTTAGAGATGTAATATATTATTTTTGTGTTAGAACTAGCTTAGCTCGTGTATGTCGGTTTTCACGGCAAAGAAAGCCTGGCCTTTACTTAAAAATCAAAGTATTTCCATGCCAAATTATAAAATACTAAAACCGGTGCCGCAGTTTAGACGTGAAAACAGACAGATAGAGTTACTAAATTTACAGAGGAGCAATATAAAATTTAGCAAAAATATTCCTTTTGAGTAACCTTCGAAGTAGCGCGAATTAGCTATTGAACAATATGCTATTCGAAATAACGTGTTCCCAACAGTCGTGAGGACAATTTTAAATTATGCTTACTATAAAAGGTTTATCTTAATGTCTGGTATGATAAATGACTGTCTATGTAGACAATATTTAGGCTAATATGTGGTTCGCATTGCGGCAGTACGAACACACCCCGGTTTTAGCAAATAGCCAATGATACGTCACCCGTTTTTCGTTGTGAAAGCGTGCTCGCTTAGATAATGTATCAAAACAACCTATCGTCATCCCATCACTAAACTATGCCATCTACTTCCAGAATTTTCTACTTGCAAAAGATGATTTAACTCTAAAAAATCCTTTCCTTAGTGAATATTAACGATAGTAGTTTTCATGTGATAAACGTGTAACTAGCTTAGAGGAGATATTTTAGCATATACTACGGGTGATCATCGAAGGATTGGAGGGGGGATGGAGGGTGAGGGTATTTAAAAATATGGGTCAGCTGATATGTGTATGTTCCTTTACACTTTATTAACTGAATAACCGCTTACCAAATCGTGAAAGGATACTAAGATTTCGTTATTATCGACATGTAATGTTTAACATGTCGTAAGACCTTATCAACAAGCGGACTAAAGTATTTTCTGTCGTGAGCAAGCGATAATATTTGATACATTTCATAATGTAATGAAGAGCATAATTATATGCAAATCTATACTAGTATTATACGGCTGAATAGTTTTTTCTTTCAGCCTTATCTCAAATAGCACTAATCTCAAAAATTACAGATTCCGATTCAAAAACAAATATCAAGTTGAGATAGCTTATTTGTCAAGGAACCAATAGGAGCAGAATGTCACTGTAAAATATTATGAATGATACGATATGTTAGAAATTTATGTATTTTTAAAGACACGGACGAAGCTGCGCGGTCGACCGTGTATTATTTAAATGTCAGCTATTTTGAGAAGACGTTATGAGTTCCTACTGTCGTGCGTATGTAAAACATATGTGTTTATGTAATTTTTACACTGTCACTACTTCGTGGTAAGTCACTTTCGTTTGCTCAACATTAATCTTGAGTGACACACATACACATAATTTATTAGTAAAGTATATTATTTATATTCATGCTAGCTGACCCGGCGAACTTTGTACCGCCATATTCATTTCCGTGAAAATTTTCTGTATTACCAAAAAGTTTATTTTAGTAAGCCCGTGTTAACTTTCCGCAGGATCGCAGTGTATACGACCCAAGCGGACTAAGAAAATATATCACCTCCGGTTTTCTTTCATTTATTTCTGTTCAAACCATGTCTTGACAATAACCAACACATATAAAAAAGAATTATCCATTTTGGAGCAGTTGATCGAAAGTTAGGCGCGTACATACAGTTATGTAATTCACCTTTATATATATAGATTAAATAACTGTGGAATTAATTAAGTTATTATCTTCTGTGTGGTTTACAAATCACGTCAAACTTGTGAGTTTTAGCGAGCGGTTTAGACTGCCACATCGGGTATATTTTCGCTAAAGGCAGGATTTGTCTGGTTCTACAGGGTTCAGCCAATGGGACGAGCGCTTTCTACTATCGTACAGGATCCATTTTTCACCTGCTCTAAAATCTCTTCATTATTTTGCTATCCATTCATGAGCTACCCATCGCTCAAGCTTTTTTATTTTTCTTTTTTGGTTGAAGTGGATTAGAACAGTTTTATCATTCACAACAAAGCATCCAGCCAACTATGAAGTAGTGTTTCATGGATCCGCTTCCACAATAGCCTTTAATTCTTTCCTATCCGCTTTGGTCTCCGGTTGTCCACGGGGCTCGTTAGGAAGGTAGAAATTTTCACAATAAAAACGTTAAAATTAAAATTAAAAATGTAACATGATTTCTTTTGCGACACCATCATCACACACATCGTTTATCCTTCGATATCGATCGATATTTCTCGTAAATAAAGTGAAGTTTCAAGTTTTCCATTGTGCGAAATGAACGACGCCAAAGAAAAAACAAATGAATGACTGTTTTTAAAATTCAAATATACAACCAAATGGATTTATAACTAAATTTAAATTTGGATTTCTTAATCAAAGAGATATCCTCTTTGATATTTCAGAGCAAAGTGGCCAGTGCGATAAAACGCCAATAAGATTTGTAAGGACCTAATATTTATTAGGTATTAAATATTTTGTATTAAATGTATACAATCTCTACATTACAGATTACATACTAATATAATATCAAACCTTTCCAAAAAATTGCACCAGTCGTGTTCACGAAATATAACCGCGATAAAATCTTGATTTACATATCAAACGAATAAAGGCGATGCAAATGGGTTATCTCTGAGATTGCCAAAAAGAAATCTGTACAAGAAATCTTTAGTGGTAAATCGTCTATCTCAGAATTGGACAATTCGTTTGTTTCGACAATAAATCTTCATCTCCGATCCCAGTTTCATCACTAGCGATTCACAATTTCCAAATAGTAACAGTAATTCTTAAAATTATAACATGCCTCTGATTGCAATACGTCAATGACAGGGTTCAGTAACCGGATTTGTGCCAGATATGGTATTGGGCAAACGAACAAAATTGGCAAGAAAAGACCGATAAAATTAAGGACATTGCCACATTTCCTTCCTCTCTATGCAACTCTTTTATGGGACACTGACAATTGACTGTCCATTTGTAACGTTGCAGTAATAATACATAGCGTTAAGTTACGATCTTAAGTCACTTATAGTTTTGAGCTCGTAGTTAGTAGGATCCTAACAAGCAGTTTTTAAGTGTATTTCATAGCAAGAAATTATTCATACCACTTAATGGAAAATAAATCTGAGTGACTTAGGTACGTCTACAAAACCGAATGTTTCATCTCGTCCGTGTGGTATATCCCTATTTTTTTGTTATGTACTTAATATTAACAATTTTCTACAGTACATGTTAATGACTTTGAGTAAGTAACATTTCGAAAATGCTAGAAGTAGTAGGCCTACTTGTCACATATCTAACTTGAAATTAATTGGTGTCCCAATACTTCTACCTTAAAACAATCTACTATTGGTTTATTACAGACGGGAATCGAAATATATTTTTAGTACATTTAAAACAAACGTAACAATTACCAGTATAAGCACCGTTTCTCTGAGTTGCAGGTGCGGTCGGTGCCCTTCCTTCGAGCGCGTTGAGTCTCCTCAACGCATCAGCCAGCGTCGACCTCAGACAAAGGAGCTCTTCAGCCTGCCTGGCGCAACGGACTTCAAGCTCGGCTACGCGGGCCGCCAGCCCGGCCCCTTCGCCTTCTAACATTTCATCTGGAAAATATACAAAGAACACATTATTCTAAGTTACAACGATATTGTAAATGGGAATAACTATGTAACAATCTCTAATAGATTCAGATAATTCATGAAGGACATATAATTTTTTTGTTTATAAAAAGGAAAAATTTAAACAAGTTCGCAAAGAAAAACGTTTCCTCGCCAATTCGATAAGCGCATAATCTAATTTTGCCGGCACTCGCCTCTTCTCCGACTACAAGATACCTACACTACAGCTGCTAAGTGTATGATAATCAGATGAACAGTGGATTCCTATATATTTTTCGAAAAACAAACATTGGTGTTTTTATGCTTTTATTAGATTTATGTTTTTTTTAGTATCGATCAATTATTTTATCGATTTATTTCTATCTTCTTTCGTCTTGTATTCTAGTCAGCTATTATATTGAACGTAGGTGTAGTATGTTTATGGAAACAAGCCTATGTCATTTTAGTGTCGACCCAGACCCACTTTACACAATTATGTAATTTACAACACAGATCTATTGAAAACCGAAACATTTATTAACTAAACAAAGTAGGTACCTACGCGATTTTTGCATACACATACACGGTATACGCGACAAGTCTTTTATAATGAACTCTTTGGTATCACCATAAAGTTGAAATTAGTTTCCATAAGTGATGAGTTATGCAATCTGTCGTGTGTGCACATGTCCATTATTGTCGGGTAGACAATGGTGTCTGCTAAGAAGCTGAATTTGCAAACCAATTATGTTGTATTTAGCTGGCTGACCTGGTACAATATTGCTGAATACGATGGTGAGTATTTTTTGAAAACAATCGTCTACCTACGTTTTATTTTAATCTTGATTGATATAATAAGCGCGAATGTAAATTTGTATGTTTACTACTTAAACTCATCATTTCATTCAATTCACTTAGTTTGAGACAAGATGGCATTATGTATTAGATATTATAGCAAATATCATCATAAGCCCCTTATCAGGATTTGTTTTCGATACATATTACTATCAAAAACAAATCCTGATAATGGGTTTACGATGATATTGGCTGTGGAAGCTATGGAAATCTATTATATACTCCTTTAGACTACAGAGGATCACAAAGAAACACACGTAAATACACTCGAAAAATATAAACCCCTTTCAAGTGAAGTTTAAAAAATAAAAAAATAAGGTTGGGGTGATTTTTAGTAGAAACACCACTTACTCCTGAATCATGAATCCCCAAAAGAGCAGGAGATTCGAAGCGATTTTTCATCCCATCAACAAGAAAGGCCTGAAATGTGTCTTAGTTATCTGTCTCTCCGGAAAGGAGACCCGAAACCAGCAGTGGGACATTGTGGGTTGTTGATAAATGACGAATATCATGTTTCTAAAGGCTAACATCGCTGTATAGAGAAGGAATACTTAAAACAAAGGTACTCTGGATGGATAACTAGCATCAGACTCAATAAGGACATTTTCAGGGCTCTTTTACGCCTGTCAAGTTCTAAATTCCCTCGCTAGCCATTTCTTCTCTAAAAATGAGTAACAAAAGCAATTTATATAGTGGACTAATTATTTCCAAGTCCTCCAGTTTTCTTCTGATTAATTTCGTTGCGGGTTCCAAGACAGTTTAATTTTTTCTGGGAGTTCCCGAGTGTTATAACTCGGTAGTGTTCGTGGGTCACTGCTGTTGAGCCTGGTGCACTGGAGTTACAGCGGGGGGCGTGTAGGTCGGATAAGTTCCAATAAATAAGCAATTTATATCTAAATTTGTAAGTAACATTTTATAGCATGTTACATAGTCGATTACATCAGTTGAGCGATGGTAATTAAAACACATCTAGAAATGATCACGATGTTCGATTTTAGAAAGCTCATTTATTACCAATTAATTTATCATAGATGTTACGAAGCGGTCCATTTAGAGCAATTATTTAGTACATAGTGTATTCATTTCTTTAAAGTTAAAGGTACAGGTATTATTTTAATAAGAGTCTGTTGGTTGCCAGTACACCAGCTAAAGTATAGATTCTATAATCGGTAATGGCGAGGAAAGGCAACTATAATATTTACTAGCTACACCTCTCCCCGCGTATTTGTCGGTTATCGTTAACTGATATTCAACTTACTGAAATAAAACAACCACTAAATGTTAGGTGGAGTTTATCATAACACGTAAGTGAAAGCCGCATCCAAATCGGTTAAGCCACTACTAAGATTAGCGCACATTAACATACAGTTTTTTTTGTGAACTGTTATTTTTTTGTTATGTAACTTTATCAAAGTTATTCAAATAATTTCTCTTCAATATCCATAACGTACAGACATCGACCTTAGTTAATTTAATTAAAATATATGTTTAGAAACAGATTACATACCAACATAGACACTAGCTTGATTTTAATCGTTATTCAACAGTCAAAATAGTAGTGCTGAAGAGGACCATGATTCTCTGTCTTCTCCTCTATTTTTTATGTTTTTGTTTTCAGTAATTTATAAAACCAATATTAATACTAAGGTTTATAGGATTAATAGCCTAATTTATTGTGAAGGGTTAGGACATAATCTAGTCTTGATACTGTACAGGACTTGATACACACTGATACAACCATTATTATGTTAAATACCTAAACAATGTAGGCATAAAATCTACAAGCCAGGATTGTCGATCTATGCGTAATAATATATTTTATAAACTCCATCCTATAGTCTAGTTAACTTTAACAATGTGGTTTGCAACTGCCTTATGTTATGAAAGCAGAAGGCCTCACTACACGTAGATATTATGTCCAGTTCTATTGCCATACCGTTTTAACAATTGACCCATTAAATAAATATTACATATAAATGCAGGTGCAACCGACAAGGCCTATTAGCTGCAAGAGGATCAGTTGAAAATAAATAACATTATAACCGAATCCGAATTGTGAACCTCTTTACTTTCTACTGAAGTGGGTTAAAAAATAATTAGTACAAGAAAAAGCTTTCTTTAGCTTTTTACACTTTTCTAAATAAATTTTAAATATGAGGGGTAGTGGAGCCACGTTAAGTTCAGTACGAACGGGACGGCTCGGCCGGGGCAGTATAACCCTTGCACAGAAGATCAACATGAAATGACAGCCATCGTGCAGTCGTGTTTCGTTGGTTAGTGTGAGACCTGAGGCCCAGTAAAGCAGAAGCATCACTATGCCGTGTGGGTAACCATGCTGCATTGTTGCATTGTCTGCATTTTCAATGAGTATAGTGACCATCAGTCTTGAATTCTGCTTATTTTTCCAGGCAGAGTAGAGTCTCTTTGGCAGGCTCATGAATAAAAATACCTATCCAATTTCATATTCATTTCTGTGCATTTTTGCTAAATAATTTGTAGAAAGAATTCCCTTAACAGATTAACGTTCAGCTTGCTAGGACAGCAAAAATAAAATATGTAATTGCGGCTACAGGGTGGGGTTAGCCGCAGATTATACAAAAGTTGCGTGCAAAACGCGATACTAGTGATGCGACGTCTATGTCACATTTCCTCACCATAAACAACTAAGTCTATAGGATTTAAAAAGACATCAACGTAAAAGCTCCAATATATCCCGCGTTTTATGTTAACTGTAATCGTTGTAATAGAACTGTAATATTTCAACTTTTTATTGGCAAGGATGTCGTAGTTCAAGCGTACCGCTTTCTAATCCTTCAAGTGTTGTGGGTTCAAACCAAACATGAGACAAATTTTGTACACAAATTATTTTTCTGTGTCTATGCAGACCGAAGCCGGTCACTCCTTCTTTGTGTCCGCTTCATATTGGTTTCTAAACACAGGAATATTCTTAAAGAGGGATTTACTTTTAAAAAATAACTTTAAGGTCTTTTACAACTTACGCCATGCAGCATACACTTCGTTCATTGTGTCGCCGGGAGAATCACTGGCTCTGGAGCTTCTGGATTCACGGTCTCCGTGGCTCTCCATGATGATGGCACTTAATGGGTTTGGCACACGGTATTGCAAACGAAAAGTACTCTTCACTTCATGTTAGAACTATTTCGGTTTATCTATTTTCGAGTTTTGGCTTTTGGTAGGAAATTTTATACGCGCCAAGATTCTTGTAATTTAAACAATGTGTACTCCTAGATTGTTTATGGTCAAAAAATCGTTGTTTAAGTTGCTTTTTTAACTAATTTCATTCAAAAATCATCTTTGGTAGTATGTGTTTTTCATCTACATTTGCATAAAGTTAAATACAATGTTAATCGTTACTTAAAGTCGTCTTTTATTTGTGCACTTTCGACTCCAATCAATTTGTGCGTTTTCTAGTGATAAGCATTTAATGAAAAAAAAAATATTATGCCTCCTACATAAGTCGGATGGACACTATATTTTGATTCGAACTATTATCTCCTTCATTTTTTTTGCTTTAGATAAGGAGGAACTAGCAAACCATAATATTACAGTTTTTTACCGTGGGAGTGCCTCTCCCGCTTCCGCATGACCAGTGCCGGGCCGGCTCGACCGGAGTGATACCACGGCCTCACAGAAATCCAGTGTAAAACAGCACTTGCGTTGTGTTTCACCGAGTGAGTGAGGCTACCGGAGGTCCCGTCCCCAAAAACAGGCAACGCACTTGTGATGTCTCTAGTGTTGTGGGTGTCCATGGGCAGTGGTAATCGCTTACTATCAGGCGATACGTCTGCTCTTTTGTACCCAATTTCATAAAAAGTAACTACCCGATCGTCAAGGTTGTTTTAAACAAAACGCTTTTAAACAAAGTTTAACAATGTTGTTATTCTAAACTTAAAATGCAGCAAACTTAGCATTTGAAAGTAAAAGGTTCGCTGACAACGTGCTGTAACTGTCTTCTCTTATGACAATTCAAAAAGCCACCACTAAGATGTCAAGGCAACAATCGCAAAAATGCGTACAACAATGGAATTTGTAAAGGCATGTCGAAACTCTTTACTTTCCCATATCGTGTGGAATTCTTGTAACGGTAAATATACAGCTGTGATGTCTCATTTGCATAATGATGTGCAACGATCTATCGATTACTGTAAATCTGTAGCGCACCTTCCTAGTTAAGATGGCCGGTCACCAGGTGGCCTCATTTTTCGGATGACCTAAGAAGTGTTACTTGACAAGAAATGGTTATAGTTATGTAATAGTTGGTATCAAACATAAAACAGAGTAACATTACTTATCTTTGTCATTGATTAATAGTAATTCATTATTAATGACTGCAAGTAGTTTTGTCCGGATCGTCCTAAGTAAACAAGCAATTATAGGGAATATTTAGGCGTTCTACACACTATGCCGGCGGCATACTAACACGGCCTAAGGCCATCGATCATACCGCCATGGTGTGAAATTGTTCCTATTATATTTCTTTAAATTCTTCCTAATTTTTGATTGAGAAGATACTACTAAATCAGAAATACCTCCATATTGTATAGAATATAACATAATAAGTACGCATTAGATTCTATTTAAAACCAAGTCATGGTACTAGAATTTTATTTAAATAAATGAAAGCATTACGTAGATTGAATGTTACATTTCAAATTGCACGATCACCATTTTAAATTCATGACTTAAGTCTAATAAAAATGATTCAAAATAAAGACGTTAGTTAGTTACGCAATTTCAAATTGAACTTTTACAAGGAAAAACTTATGTAAACTAAATTATATTCAAAGCAATCTTCATAGTTGGAGTGCAAATAGGAAAGGTTTATATAACACGGTATATCACGAATAGGAACTAGAAGTTTATTGGAGTAAAGTCATGAGTTGAGAGCCTCGATACACGGACATGTTTGACACGTACAGTGAAACCGCATTCCTAGACTTAGGCTAGAGGCATAAATACATAAATAAAACTGGCGCCAACTGTCTATTGAATTTATTTAATAATAATTCTGCTTAAACCAATTTATTAAAAATTATTTAATTAATTTTATTGAAAAGTATTTAATACTAATTCTGCTTAAACCAGCTTATCTATAAATTTTCAAGATGCCCAAGTATGGTTAATATTTACGTCTAGAAATCTATGAACTTATGGTCATAATTCAAAGTTATTGGATTTTCTAATGTCTAACAAAATTCCTCAGAATTTCTCTTGAATATTATTCTAAAAGCGTGATACAAGTAATACACGAATCTCAAGAAATTTCTACCTTTTACGCAGTGTGTAGTGTGTCGTAGTGTATTGAAATAAAATAAAAATTTCTACTTCGAACATATATTTTAATCTTAAATACAATTACTAAATCAAAAAATTACAACAGTTTCTTACTTGACAGTAAGAAACTGTTTTATTGTTTTATTTGACATTTGAATGAGTGTCAATATTGTTCGTGTATTGTGAAACTTATATATTTCACATTACAAACAGTAGTTAGAATTCCCACGAACTGAGAAAGTTAACGTGAGAAACCGCTTAAAACACAATGATTTGTTTATGGTCTTAAGTACATAGAAATAAGGTTTGAATAGGTACCGACTTAAATTGCTCTATTAGAGATAAATGTTAGAAATAAACGTATCATGTGGTATTGCATAAGAGATACATTATAACAATAAGAAATAATTGGTTTGTGATATCTTAGGTAAATCGGGGTCATGTGTAATTATAAATTGTGAGACTTTTTTAGTCATGCCGCCATTTCTTTGTGGGAACACGTAGTAGGAATATCGGAAGGAAATCTGGGTGCCTTAGAGAACTTCTTCGCCGTAAATACAGAAAATGGTATGAAAAACCTTCTTTTTTCTTTCTAAATCAGAAAGTGAAGTAAAGAAACTGTATTATTAACACTTAAAGTTTCCACACAGATGGATTTCTTTCTTAAAATTTAATGATTAAAGCACAAAGGAAAATAAGCCCTCCTAAATAAAATGATTATTTAAAAGAAATTCGATGGTATCGAGAAAGTTTTCCTTTTAACCCGACTGCGAAAAAAGGTGGATTAAGTTTTTCCAGTGCTTGAGTGTATGGTTTTTTCTTTGGCACGCACTACAGCCTATAAGGCTTGTGTACTTTTTTGTGAGTGGTTCCTTTAGATTCGTCTTAGTCGTGAGATTGACAGAAGAAAATATTATACATTTTTTTTATTAAATAATTTAACACTCGTTTTGAGGTCCATTAAAAATACCTACATTCCAATTAAACCTACCTAAATACCTCCTTTCGTAGGAAAGGCATATGTTCAGCAATAGATTATTAAAATCCAGTAAATATTTCATACAGTTTCAGTTAACAGTTATAATATTGGCTGATTGAAAATTTGAATTCTACCTAATGCAATCGTATTGCAGCATTTTACTTTACGAAGCGAAATGTAACATGAATATATTATTGCCATAGTACCGACGACTGGCTGATTTAAATCCACAAATATATATAGATACGAAAAATCGAAAAAATAAATTCTGATTCGTATCAAGATTTCCTAAAAACCATACATATATCTTTATTAATACACCGTATATATCATTGATTATAAAGTATTTATCAAAGTAACGGAACCATTCCCGTTGTTTATCTAAGTATGTACAATACTTTATCTCGGATTTAATGGCGACAGAAAGTCTAGCTGTATCGCTTTATTACTTGACAACGTGGCAAATGTCTTGGAATGTAAGAGTTCGGAGATAAGTTCGTGCTTCTATCTGATAAACAATACCTACTATGTTGTACAGTAAAAATTCTATTGCCAAAGTGAATTATAGTAGAACTATGTGTTCGATCTTACAACTTATGTACAGTCTACACTGATAAAATAAAATTCTGAAGCTTGTTGTGGTCAACCGAAACGTCAGTGGACACATCGTAATGAATTCCAGTATAAACAAGGCTTCCAAAGCTTTTATACTGATGTATACAGTTTCAGAACGCCGCAGAACAGGTCAAACGCTATAAGAATGTGTTTAAATAAACGGTGTCATATTTTTTTTATGTATAGCCCTGCAAAAATTACACTCCTCTGTCTGATAGAGAGCATAAGCAGAATCTTAGAGTGGCGGTCACCATACTCATTGCGAATGCAAACAATCCTACAATGGAACATGGTGATCCACACCATAGCGGCTTAGTGATGCTTCTGCATTTTCCTCCTATAAAACTATTTCTACCTTGATCGTGTAACTTAATGTAGTAGTATTGATGTAAAAAAATGAATGAAATTGTTGTGAAATTTAGATAAAAACATAAAATTGAAGCGATATGTATTTTCAACATTTGACTCGCAGAACTTTCTGAGTACAAAAAAACAACTGTCCACAGTGTTGTAGCTTTCATTTAAAGACCATTCATTTTATTTTTATCTCATACATTCTAATGCCAAATTAAAACGCAGTAAGACATAACGGTTCCCGTAAATGGGACATCAACATAAAGTTTTGGGTTTATTTAAGAAAATGAAAATTCAGTTGTTACGACTCAAAAGTTATAGGAGACTTATTTATGAACTAGTTGTGTATTCAAATCTTTACTTATTTTAAAATGAAGTCGCTGTCTTCTTGGATCTTTTAAACTACTAAACAGATTTTATTGCAGTTTTCAGCAATAGAAAGAGTGATTCAAGAGGAAGGTTCATATGTGTAATAGATACTTTTAGTAGAGACAATTCGAAAATTTCAAAGACTTTCTTTCGAAACCAGGGTGGGGTCGCTAGTACATATGTAAACATAAAAAATTCTGGTTTATGACTTGTTTCGACGACACTCACATTTCGTACGATAAGCGCATCTATTCCCTGTATCAATAACTAAGATGATTATTAACTAGCAGACCCGAGTTAATTCGTCTGCACGTCCCCATTTTTGCAAGATTTTCCATTGATGCTCGTCTCCTATCGGTCATAGCATGATGTTATTTAATCTATGATCTTCCTCGATATATGAGCTATCCAACACTAAGAGAAATTTTCAATTCAAACCAGCAGTTCTGGAGATCACTTTTCATGAAACAAACTCATCAGCTTTGTATCAATAGTATAGATGCTTTGTAAAGAAATTATTGATTCTTTCTGATATAATCACAATTTTGAACAAAAAACCGACTTCAAGAACGGGCCGCAATGCGATCGGCCCACATGGGAAGCACCAGCTTTCAAATAAATAAAAGAACCATCAAAATCGGTTCACCCAGTCGAAAGGTCTGACGTAATAAAACATAAAAAGGAGTCGAATTGAGAACCTCCTCCTTTTTAAGTCGGTTAAAATATATTTTCGGTTCTCTTTCCAGAAGATTCGAGATAAATACTGTTTTTGTGAAGTATCTCATAGCTAAGAATAAAACAAATAAGCACACTAATCCCCGACAATTTTTAACAATACTTTTATGGTTCTAGGAATAATTTCAGCATTCAGTTGGAAATACCAACTTCGGACTAAACTTAAAATCAATCTCAGTAATAAGACGCCATTAAATGTAAGGTGACTTGTAATGACCAACAGCTTACCGAGTATTCCACAGACTATCAGAAGATTAAAATATTACTGTCTCATTTCAAAAAGTAATACTCCCAACTAGCGACCCAGCCCGGCTTCATACGAAAGTCTTTGAAAATCTCGTATTTCCTCTACTATAATATTTATGTATTAAACATATAAACGTTAATCTTGAATCACCGCCATTGCTGAAAACTGCATTAAAATCCGTTGACTAGTTCAAAATATCTAAGCGAACAGACAGCGGAAACGACTTCTTTTTATGCTATGAAAAGGAGATATCCAAAGCAACCGACTCGACAGGATTGCTTCCAAGGCCTCACAAAAAATCAATGTCACTTAAGCTTTTGCTTTTCGAGTGAGGTTTGGGTGGTTTCACTTCTTGAATCATAGACTGAACCATTAAAAACTATTACAATTCAAAACACGATCACCACACTTATAATCTCATGGTTCTTGCCACCGGATATGACGACAACAGACCATCATTTTAATTTCTAATGCTTCGTTCAACGGCGGATATCTCATTGAAAATCTGCGCGTGCGCTGCTACATGCATACAAAATACGTCATGAATTTTAAATATGGAACGAAAAAACAAAAGTGACGAAATGTTTGGCCAGCTTGTTATGTTTTCTGAATGAGTACTTCAAAGTATGACGGAGTAAGTTAAAGTTACAAGTAGAAAGAGAAATCTATTTTACGTAGCATTATGTGATGTTTAAGATCTTATAGTGAAATCATATATCAAGTGGAATTATAACTTGGTGACGAATCATAAATGAAATATTTTTTTCCGTGTGTTAATAAAAATCCGATAAATCATTCCATACTCTCATAATATGGCTATACAGCCTAAATGAGTGCTAATTCTTTGAGTCATTTGGCTTTTAAGCGAGCCTAAAAGAGAGACTAACATGTCAGTGAACCGCATACCTATAATTAATAACAACAATAATAACCTCTTCACAATACCTAAGGCTTTATTCTATTCGAAGCCTTCATTCAAAGAAAAACGATATTCAAAAATTTTAACAATACATTGTGGTTTAGTGCCAAAAGTATAGTACTATTTCACAATATGCTTTTTCATTTACAACAATAAACTTTACCGACAAAACCGAAGTCTACATGACAGTCGACAACAGAAGAATAATGATGAATGATCGAAACTTCGGACGCGCGTCACGAACGGTCATGAATTCATGATACGCTTCGCTGATGTCGAAAACGATGTATGCCAATAGACTAGCGGGTTGAAGTGACCGACTTAGTATAAAAATAGAAAATAATGTAAAATTAAAGTGAAGATGTTGCATATCATACATAGACTAAGACAAAAAGTATAAGCGAATAATTAAGAGTTCAGTGGCCGAAATCAATGTCCATCTCTTGTGTGGATGTCTGTAGAATTCTATTACAACAGAAAAAAAATATATACACAGATCCAACCAAATTGGTTTAGGATTAAAATATTCTGTACTATAAATTAATGATTGACAGTAAGTCTTAAAACAAAATTATCATTTTAAATTTACAGGTCATCATGATTCTAGAACAGTAACGGTAGCAACTCTGACACAATTTAATTCATATATAAAAAAGACATATACACAAAAATTACACGATTTCCAAAAAATCTACAAACGTACTGATAGAACTGAACAAACAAGATAACCAATAAAACCGTTTTAAAGCATAATTAATCAATATTTTAATCCATTTTACAGTAAATACGTTTTTAATTAAGGTATAGCTTCTGCATGGAAGAGTTAGAAACATCCAAACTTTCCCACATAATGTGATAGCCGGATTTTAGAGAAATACTTTATTTGCAGGAAGTCATAATGAACTTCATCTGTTTTAAGTGTTTTTCTACATCCTGTTCCTAATATGTAAAAATATGTTCATAAGCTTAGCCGACATCATATTATCGTGTACATGTAATTTACAGATTTTACGTGACAGCAAAAAATATCTGTACGAAATTGAGACGTTTTTATTTTGGAATCACGTTTTAACCGCCAAGATCATGTAAACACGATTGTGAGTGCTAAAATAGAATTTGTCCAAAACAAGTTTGTCATATTTTGGATGTGTTCTCTATGTTCTTATTTTGAATCTAGGTCTCAGACAACAAGTAGACTACAATGTGCATATATGGATTTTGAATATTTAATGAAAATGCTTTAAATTCCATCATGTATTTATAAATGCGAAGTTAGAGTTGCGTAGAGGGCTAGAACATTTTTTGCAATAACTAAAAAAAACAGTTTCATATGCTGATAATAATAAAAGGAAAATTTAAAGATGAAGACAAGAAAATATTTGTTTATGCGATTACGATCGTGCACTTAAACCTATAATACCGCAATAGGAAATCCATAAAGCAATTAAAAATATATTTATGGAATCATAGACTGAACACTTGAAACAGGCAGGTACTTAAATCTTAAACAGGTTATATCATCAAGTCTCAAAGTGTAGTAAAAAGTTGACAAGTGTTTTTGTAACGTTAATCTTGGTTATATACGCAAGATTATATCCAAGCTATTTGTTCGAGCAATGGAGTTTTTATATAAGAGAATCCGTAGAGTGGTATATATAATATTTGTTAATTTCATAATGCCTGTTTCAAAATTATATAAACTTGGCGGTAATAATTTTTTTGGAAAAATCTCAATCTCTTTAGTTCATTCTTGTATCACCGAAATGTATAAATTATTTATTTTTTAATAAATATGAATAAATATGTTTCATAATCTCTCTGGTTATTATTTTATAGAAATCTTTTATACCAAATTTCATGATTCATTAATGAACTCGGAAAGGATAATAATTGATAAATTCTCTTACGCAGTTAAAACATTTGTTAACATAGTCATAATATGATAAGATTGATAATAATAATGTAACAGAGTCAAATGCGTGTATGTAGCATTAAATTGTACAGCTCTGTCTTGATATTTAAAAGATTGAGAAACAACGGCGAGTTTGATTATCAAGGAACCATATTAACGATGATGATGTCAGTCTAGTCATAATATTTGATTTGAATATTCGCAAATATGTTCAACAACCTGTTAGAAATATAGACAGACTTTACTTAAATTACTTATTGTTTTAAGAAATTTGTATAAGTATATTACCAGTGGTCGCCCAGTGGTAAAAATTTAACCATAATACTCGTACATTTGTTCGTTTTTAAGCTTCCTATAGTTTTTCTTCATATAAACTGTTACTGTGGTATATTTCATTCTCCTTCATTCGCATTTTTTTTTGTAAAAAGTAGCATAAAGTTTTTGCTTCGCGTACTAAATTGTACAGATTCCATGGCCTTATTAACTTTTTTTTACTTAATTTCTGTAGAAAACGTATTGTAACATAGACTAATATAGATTATAAAAAGGCATAGGATGTGAATTTTTTTAATAAAATTTTTTTAATTAAGACAATTGTAAACTGACTTAAAAAATACTTTGTACAGATATCCGAATTCAGCATTAAAATTTTTAAAAATATTTCAACGACGAGGGTGGAAAAAACATAGCAAATGGATATTGACATGGTTTGTAATAAAGGGTTTATTTAAGAAGTAATTCAAGTTTCTTAAAGGAAATTTCTAGAATTTTGTCCAATCGCTTTACAAAGGATCACAGACTTCGGAAAAATATAAAAACTTCACGGTGAAATAAATCTTCTCAAACACCAACATGCCTGAGTACTATTCGTGTTCTATTAGAAAATTTATATTCAAAACATTCTTTTGTTGTCAACCCTGACGAAACCGTGTGTAATGAGGAAATATCCCAAAAATCTGCGAATTCAAGACTAGCATGATAATTAGGTTTGACATTAGTGAATATTACTGAATGTGGTTAAAGAAGCGAATCAGGTAGAAGGCCATCTTATTTTAAGCTACTTAATTGCATTTAACACTGTGTATTTTAGATTCCGAATATGGAGAGTAATAAATGACAAACTAGCAATCATATGAAAATCAATATCTGTTTTGCCCGGGTGAACCGATTTTGATAATTCTTATTTTAAAGCTTTTGAAAGCTGGTGCTTCTCGAAGCCGGTTTTTTTTGTTGAAATTATAAATTATTTAATATTACTTTCGGTCAGATACTCTTTCTAATAAGATTTTTTACTTATTGATATACACACAAAATACAAAAAAACAAAAGCCTTACATATGGTACTTTATAATAGGTACATACTTAGCTGAATATAATACTTATACATTGCGATCCTGTTTGAACTAGTACAATTGAAATTACTACAATATCTAACTTAACAATATAATTGCCTACTGATCATGCGGCTTGCATTGCGTTTTCGTTTTCAAAATATGAAAAACCAATTTTAGTTCCCCTATCCATATTGACCGGTCACGGAGAACGCACAAATTCGATTATGATCGGCTTTAGCAAAAAATGACTTCTTTGCAATAGATAAAACAAATTACACTGTTATAAAACGGTTTAAACTGTATAACGAAACAAATGCAGACAAAAACACAGACTTCCGATGCAGGAGGCGAAACGAAAGACCTTTTTTCATAACCTCACTCTTATTGTTCTATTTTTAAACACTTGTCTATCACAGACTTAGTAAACTATTCACTGGTAGTAATATTTTTAGTTGCATGCAGTTTTTTGTAAAAAATACTAAGCTCTGGGTTTAAGCCGGCAGTCTCAACACTAACTGAATTATCAATTGGGGACACACAGCTGATTAAACACAAGACGAGAACTGTTCTAAAGTCTAGATCTGAAACGGAACTTTATTTGTATAGTGGGAAAGCAGAAAGTGGTGAAAATCGAAATGCCTGGGACCCTGCTAGTGTAAGTGGGGTAGGTCGACGCGCATGCGTGTGGCATAGAACAAACCTTTTGAAAGACGATGTCAGTTTTGAGGAAATATGCTTTATTTCTTTGTGAGAAGGTGGGAAGTCGATAGAATCGAGGCACGCGCGTGCGTGTAGAAGTCGTAATGTAGTAAATATTTGAAATATTTTGTTTGATGATTTACAAACAGTAACCAAGGAAATGTGAGGCAGTTGTGTACATAATATGAAGGTATTTCAATTACATTGACATTTTAACTGGAGTATAGTTGACGCTCAGTTAAACAAGCATTTTCTTTGAGATTCGGTTCTATGTTTAATGGTAGATAGCGTTTAGATGATGCCTAAGAATGATAGATATTTTCAAACCTCTCCCTCTATAAATCGGATTATAATGAGATTATTATAAAGGAAAGACTAGCCAATCTACTTCACTATTCTCAACAAAATAACAACCCTCTTCCTCTCCCCCACCTCCAATACCCTTAGTCTGATATTATTTGTAATTTTTACATTGTTAGTGCTACACGCAATATTAAACACACAAAATTAATCCTGACGTTATTAAAAATATTTATAATTTGACTATTATCATTAACATATTGGCGGTAAATTGTATCAATAGAAACCTCATTTGCTGTAGAATATTTCCTAAACGTGTATTCTCTACAAGGTCATCGATGATGTAATATTGACATCATGTATTTCTAGTATTGAATAGATAGGTGCCGTGTGCCGACCTTCGTGTCACAATGATCGTCTACTTCTGTGATTGAAAATATTATTGCTGGACTGGCATTGCTGTACAATTCAATATAAATACCGGGTACTGACTGCTTCAATTATTTAATTGTTATTTCAAACCCTCGGGGGTTAATTTATAGCCTAAGACACACACAAACAATGTGGTAAAAACATTTTCTAAATAGGTTCAGTAGATCCTCCTATAGCCAATTATTTCTATAGATATAATATTAGTTAAGATACGTATGTGTCGTTCACTCACTTGCAAAAACTGTTCATGAAGATAAATATTCTAATTAATTCCAGCTAACCAGTGCCTGTGAGTATCCTTTTTTTTTTCTTAGTCTACTTGTAAAATAAAACTCTACGTCAATTTTGGATTATTTCGTCTCAAGTGGCTATAACAAAAACTCTAAGCTAATTGTATTTTTCTATTGTAATTCAACAATAGAACAAATGACGAATAGTTTATATATCTTATTGTACATACAACTTAAAATAGTCACGAAAATAAACAAACAGTGCATTTTACATAGAGTTGCCTGTTTGCCTAACTCGATTAGTTAGCAAGTTAATATTAATATTACTTTTAATTTAGTTACATTTTAATTTGTACTTGTCTAACTGTATGCATGTTTTAAATATGGACATATTTTGTCTGAAATAAATAGATATTGTTCTATCATTTTTTTGAAAAGAAGTACCAAAATCAATAAATGTAAGAAATATATATACCTATCTGCACCATTTCAATTTTAACTTATTACTGCTTATTATATATGTATGTGTCTAGTGTATTTACTATGTATGTAGACGGATTAAGTATCACCAGGTTACCAACTTAATTCATTTTGTGGGTGTGGTAAGAGCCAACGAAAGAAGCAAACTCTGTGGGACAACTTACATACAGATCTGCAAAGAGTAAATAGAAAGAAATAAACCCCACAACAACATTAGCAACACGTTTGTTCATCGTGGTATAGTGCATAGCATAGCGTTTCTTTCTGTAGTCTGCCTTTGAGGGTTGGTCTCCGGTAACCTTACTCGGTCAGCAGTTTTATGTGAAGCCATGGTATCACTCCTGTTCTCTGTATATCAACCAGGATCACTAACCTCTTGACCAAACGGGACTTTAAAACAATATGTCTTAAGAATTATTATCGATGTTTCTGGCTTTTAATTCTTTTTACACATACATTTTGGGCTTGCTGGTTAGTTAAGGAGATTTAGTTTATTATTATTTCCTGTTCTTTCTACTTCCTCTTATTAATGTCATTGCAGGTTCCAGAAAGTTGAAAAATAAATATAGGATCATGAACCTTATCCAACGTATAACTTGATATCTATGTAGGCGAGTATTTATTATATTAATAACGTTATCTTGGCACAACTTTCTAGATAATATCATGAATTCCGAGAATGATACAGATAAATTAATGTTTGCGAAATCTATCATGTTTGGAGCCACCCACATCCATGTCCATTTCCTCTAATACTCTTACAAGTGTTGGCCACTGGTTATTACTATTGCGTAAGAACCCACGCATTCTAATAGCTTTCCTCACGCCGCTTGTGGTATTAGTCATTTGTCATAGCAACGGGCAGAAACTTGATTTTTCGGTTTTTGCCCTCTTGGCCACAAGAGAATGATTGCAAAACACCCATGGACATTCGCGATTCATGAATCACTACGAATCATTCGTGAGACCCCTCTTCCCTCCTAGAATCAGAATGAATGGTGATGGAATGGTTTGTGCTCCAGTTATTTATTTAACTTTATTGTATTCACAAAAACGAAACAATAGAAAAGATGTGTAACAAAATGTGTAAGGGCAACAATCGGCAGTCTTATCGCTCACGGCGATTTCATCTATGTTATCTATCTATCAAGTTATCTCACTTATTGGATGAAAAGTAACAACAAACTTTCTGCAGATCGATTTTCTGTGTGACTGCGATATACTTTGGCGTTTGTGACGAAGTATGGTTGTTCCACGAAGAAATCTTTTTTAATTTGCAATATCTGCTTTCATAAATACTGTCAATTTAAAAAAAGAACCCCTGACACGATTATTTAGTGGGAATTATATTATTGCCAGCAAAATGAGTATTTCATACAAAATATATTGCTATTGTCTAAAAATAATAACTATATTATTAAAGTGTGTTTTACTCTATGAAATAACAAGAATCTGGTAAGCAAAACATTAGTCAACGAAACGAATTATATAAGGAGACGAGTAATATTGCTCAAAACGGTCACGGTCTTTAGTGAAGAATTAGATATTTTGTACACTTACGTGTTGCGACCTACATTATGAAGGACCTTGACAGTAAAGTCCATAGCTTCTAGTGTGTTTTTGTAAGTATTACGTATCCTACTACCATATTAAGTATCCTTCACATATATGACCCTAATTTAGAACATTAAAGCGTCTCGGCCTTTGAATGTCAATAGTAAGGTTTGTCGATGCTTTGTAATTTTTTTAATTCAAACTCTCGATTGTTGCCACTGCATGGGACTTGTTAAAATAGATTTTGGAGTTAAAATCACTTGTATTTATTCCACTATTTTTATTTCACTTCAATCCGGACCGGTTACCCCCTATTAGTAGTACCTTTAATAATGCCGTAAAACGAAACCGGTCAGGATAAAAGTGAAATAAATAGTGGAATAAAATATAAGTACAAGTGAGTTTAATGCCAGAACGTACTTTACAAATTGTATTACCCTACATTCATCTACCTTCGCATTTCAGAGTTTATTTATTATGATTGATTATTTTAGTTTTTATTCTTTCAGAACTTATAGCTACTCTAAGTTGAGTAGGTTCTGGATTGTATTCATTATTTCTATTTGTTATTCAATAACTTCGAAACTTTAAAACCAATTTCAACCAGTCATAGAAAATAGGTGGAACATTGAAGGATGAAGAATACGGCTTATTACAAATTTTAACTACGTTAGCATAGTGCTTAGAATACTCACTAGGAAAATATGTATTAAGAGCGCCTAGTGACATTTTTATGTTGATAATTACCATCGCCAGATTTTCATGAAAGGGATGCAATAATAGATGGTCGTATGTTTGTTAGCCAGTTTAGTAACAAAAAAAAACCACATACATCGTGTATGTGGTTGATTTAAACAACACTTAAAAACAACACTCTCAAAATATCTACTTTTTTAAAATCTCTGTAATTATGTTTTTATTTGTACAGATTTACATAAAAACAGTAGCGATAATCATACGTACAGACAGCAATATACCCCTCTATCGTGATTAATGGATAACTAGCTAGAACGTGCATGACATTGAATGTTATTTACCATATTTATATGCAAAATACACTACGTTCTCGCCTCAACGCTACCATAACCAGTATTTATTCAACACTAGTTGATTTTCCCTTAGAGCATAAATCTTAATATGACATTGTGGGTAAATAAAGTGTGTAGTCCTGTTTGCTAAAGACAAGCATAAGTAACTCATTATTGCAGTTATGGGTGTATGAGGCGCAACTCAGTAATATTAAGTTATGAATGCGTTACGTGTATCTTTTAATACAGGAGCATTCTACCACCAGACAACGTGATCAAAGTCTTTATTCAATTAATGCATGGAAATCCTCTTGGGACGTCAAGCTCCCGGGTATTATAGTGGAGATTGGAATCGGATCGACTAAAACTACATGGTGTGCAACTATGCACCCTACTATTTCAGAGGGATCTGGGAACTGCTGTCATCAAGACATTCGAACCCGAGTATTCACGGATTATTAATGCTATTAAGAAGTTCTATGTCTTTATAAAAATCGTTCAGAACGTCACTGCTACAAAGGATAAATTGATACTTCGTGGTTCGACGTCTTCCTTACACGGTTGTGAAACATATTTTTTCCTATTCTGACTTTTGAAGTCTAGTCAGTGAAAATTCAACTGCAAGGCTAGTAGTTTTTGTGGCTGCAGATTTGAATGAAGTCTACGAACTACTCAGAAAGCTAATTAACAAATAATCAGTTAGATCCACTCGACCTTGACGGACAATCGTAACTTCTTCAATACTTTTAGCAGTAGATCACTCAATTTGCTTATGTATTGAAGTTAAAGTATATATAGTGAAAACATAAATAAAACTATAACACTTATTATAAGGCCAGTCCATTCGTTTGCCCCTAATCCGATAGCACCTAAAAACTAGCACTGGCCTTTGAATACTTAAAAACTGGATAAAAACTCGTTTAAAAGAGATGCTCTTCTTTTTTTTATCTTTAGATTCCACCTGAGTAGTCACTTATTTCCGTGGCACCCCGCGGAGGGCACAGCGAAACGATTATGTTTGAATCGAATTGACTAAAATCGCACCGTATCTCTGACATCTGTAATAGTCTTGTGACAGCAACGCGAGATCGTGGTATAGCGAAGCAGTGCCTTTGCTAGCAAGCACCGCCTGGTTCTTTAAAGTATTATATTAGCTCAATTAAATGCGAATCATTACTAATATCAAGGTGTTGTCCCTTTCCATTACCATTTATTGGGTGAAAGGGAAATATGTATTAGAAAGTATAGACTGTTGGGCAATCTAACGTCCCTCCTCCTTTTTTAACGCAACCCTCATTCAAATTACTGGAACCCAGAGTGACCCTTAATGTAAGCAATTTCCGCTGCGGCAAATAATACTCCGGAAGCACTTACACTCCTATACGAAACTACTGACATTACTTACACAAAAATTTTACTGTAGAATTCAGTCATTGTTTAGTGTTCTATAAGACTGCATAAACATATATTGGTGCACACGATACGATATCTGATGTGATATTATGTACATTGTATATTATAATAAATAAGTTTAATCACAGAACTTAATTCATTATCTGATAAATAAAGCTTATATAAATTTATAACAGGATCACCAACGATGATAGTGTGCGTTCTAAATAATATGTGCATACTTATTAACTGCTGTGAGCAAAACGTGACTAATTTATCATGCTGTAAAATTAAGAATAGCTGAGAGCTGCGATATCAGTGATAAGGCACACGTGCTTAATGTACAAACGCACACAATTTTAAGTATTATCATCAGCAGCCTTTAACGGTTTACAGTTGGACATAGCCTCTCCTTAGAAAACAGGTTCTGGCTTACTGTGCCAGGCTGGCCAGACTTGTTGGTGTAGTGTTTGTTTTAAGTTTTCTTTTCTTTGCAAGGATTCTGTCCTAGCTGCTTCCTTATTCGCCTCTTACGATATTCACGGGATGAATAAAAGTGATGTCACCCTATTCTTAATCTGTCACCACACGGATATGATGATATGAGCGTTTGCTCATAACTTCGATTCGTAACTAATAAACACCTCCCATAGAAATAAATACATACTGCAAGCAAGAACCAAGCCAATGTGAAGAGATTCAGCTAAGTCACGTGGTTCTCGCTCGTTAGCTAGCTATCATGACAAAATTCCAAAGCAAAAAACTCAACTAAGGTATTGATTATAAATATCCTCCAAATCTTAAGAATGAAAAACAAAACTATACTGTTTTGTTTTCGATGTACGGTCTGGCGAATTGTCCTTGAGTTTTTCAATAGGAAGTTATTAATCAATCATCATCAACAACCCATAATATCACACTGCTGCACTCGGGTCTGCTCTTAGGAGAGGGTTAAGGGACGGGAAGTTATTACTGTGTCTTTATATACCATTTCTGCACTTGGAAATGTACTAGCATGATTAAATGGTACTTAAAAGAATAAAGACCCATAGAAATGGGTTGGAGTTTATCTCTGATTTAACTTATTTAATGATTCTAATTCTTGGGATCATTTGAATGGGAAGAACTGGTTTATGTATGAATTTGCTTTGAGCAAGTTTGTTTACTTTTATTGCAACTTTTAGGGTATTTTATTTTCGCCAAAGAGTCTCAAATATTAAGTTTCTTGTGGCGAACAATGTCAGCAGGCGATTTACGTAGAATTACTGCTGGAAAAAATAACACGAAGTTGGCAAATCAAACATTTCATTGAATGTTAGAAATCAATGATTTTAAATACCGTTCTAAGTTTATATTTTATCAGTCTACAGTTCTAGTTAATAAGGTTCAATTTGTCTCAATAGCTTCGGTTGTAATTTAAGGTAATGATGTATGGTTAAGCTCGCATTGTAAACAATGACAGGGGGATTTAACGCCGGCGCAAGAATCGCTTCACGGACAAAGAGTATATTTATTTTATAATACATACAGACACGAGAAATGGATGATTACCTTTATTATTATATGTTATTATATTTATTATGAAGCTATTGCTAAACTCATACATGTCATGTCTAAGTCAATAAGTAAAATATTGGGTAAAAAAACCATTAACAGTATTTATATTTCAGCGTCAAAAAATTCCTCTGTATTGTCGCTTACAGTAGCGTTAAATGGCAATGCTAATTCTGTGAATTACTTTTTTTCAATTTAAACTTGAGAATCTAGTAAATGTCTCGATATACTGACAAAGCAAGTTTAAAATGCAACGGGAAAGCCATACCCAGGTAATAGAATATAATAAATAAATAAATATGTCGGACATCTAAACACGACGCCATCTAGTCCCAAGCTAAGCAGAACTTGTGTAATGGATACTAGACAACTGATATAAATACATATAAACCTTTTTTTGTAAATCCATACATAATATACATAGAAAACATCCAAACTCCGAAACAAATATTTGCAGATCATACAAACCCGAGACCTCAGGCACAGCAGTCGCATACGTTACCACTACGCCACCGACGAGAATAGACTAATGATGATGAGAACCTACCTCACATAAAACAGATTTCCTATTGGGCTGAAAGTGAACATAATGATTTTTTTAACGTAGCCAGTATTAGAAAAGTTTATCAAAAGTTAGAGCCTTGCCAAATCTTTAAATTTTAGTGAAGTAGCCGAATTATCGAAACCATGTAAGCTCGAAAGACCATGTTACGGAAATTTTCAATGCCTTGCGATGAGTAAGTGACTAGGACGATACAGTGACCGAATATAAGTGCAAGCCTTAAGACATATGTTATGTTTCAATTTATTTGTGGCAATGAAAGTAACTTCCGTGTGGTGACGGATTTAGGATAGAGTGTCTTACTTTACTTACCCTTACTTATCCAAAAACTGAACAGGATACCATCACTGCAAAGAGAAAGGAACAACCCGTAAACCACCCTGTCTGGCTAACGTGGTATAGTAGGCCAAAATCTTCTTAATTCTAAGAAGAGGTCTAGGTCTAGCAGTGGTTTTTTAAGGCTGTTGATGAATTGATGATGATGAAAGTAAAAGCAACTCGAAACCTGTCTTTCATAAGTTCTTACTGTAAGCTTCAGAATAACATGAGTAGAAATAATAAACAGATGTTAATACTGTAGTGTATGCATCTATGCAGACATTTTATTCGTCACGCATTTATTCATTCCTCACTCATTGTACTATCATTGAAAGAATGAGAAGAAAGCATTATGTCATCTCTAGCGTACGTGCGGTCATGACACAGTGCAGTCGACTGTGAGCGGTGGAGGTGAGTGGGCAATACAAATTGAATGCAACAAATACATTCTCAATAAACATAAAAGAGGTGGGGGGAGGGTCGTTAAGTTAGTAAGAGAGAGTAAGAGTTAAGTGCTTTAGGGAATCGTTAAGTTAGTAATAGAGAGTAAGTGTTAAGTGCTTTAGGGAATTCGTATCTAAATTACGTAG
The DNA here is from genome assembly GCA_003709505.1 of Hyphantria cunea. Lineage (NCBI taxonomy): Eukaryota > Metazoa > Arthropoda > Insecta > Lepidoptera > Erebidae > Hyphantria > Hyphantria cunea. The sequence continues at coordinate 66,209 of PKRV01000262.1, forward strand.
AAAGTTCAAAGTGCAGTAAAAGTAAATGCAATACAAGCTCAGTTGTTTGCTTGCGTCATTGTGAAATCAAACAGTTGTTATTTTGTACCATTTGACATTTGTTCAACAATTTTACTGCTTCATTTCGTAACTTATTAGTTAGAAGGTAATGTTTACTCAACTAAAGATATTGCAAGCTAAAACTCAAATTTTTCATTGCTATATCAATAAATATCCCTATATTTTTGGCATAGGGTTATTAGTAGGTATAATAATAAATATTTCTAAGAGTAGGTATATTACAGTATGTATATCTCATGCAGTTCCATGGAATAATAAAATCTACCGTATTTTACAGTATTCTATAGTTATGGAATTGTTTTCAGCCATTTTGTAGGTAAATGCAAGAAAAAAGTAAGATTTGGAATGTTTGATATGAAGATGTGCAAAAAAACAGAAACGATTTGTGGCACAAAGTTGAAGATCGTGTAAAAAGCTACATACAACGATCTCATATATACATATTCCTTTATTTGTCATTCTAGAAATGTATTTATAATGACAATTAAGTTATGAATAATAAGATATTTGAATTCTTAGATCACCGGAAGAACGTATTTATAAATATATAATTTAGTTTTAAATGAATTTTCAAGTCTCAATAATATTTATTTATATCCACTCAAGTAATGTCTCTTATTCAATTCTGTGATGTTGAAAACGAAAAGTCAATCCATTTGAAATTATCTTCGTTAAGAAGAAACTATTATCACCATTTCTTGCTGCACCGATAAATCAATGAAGTGTCATATCTATTTGCATGTAGCAGATCAAAGGCACGTGGGCGGCCATATTGGCAACATGGCTACCGGGCCAGGGTCGCCAATCATAATTACACGCGATATCCGATGACAACTAGTTGCACAATCACAATGGGACGTTAATTCAATTGTTAGTCCTTAGATAGATACTTCTCGATTCACTTTTATTTCTACTTATGTATATGGCTGGACTATAAATACACATAATTCCTATTTAGTCTTGATAAACTGCCCCTTTGATCCAGCGCTTCGTATTCACCTGTCGATCAAGAGGTTTCGAAAAGTAATCTGTACAAAAGTTCTCATTTATTCTCCTTTTCTTACAATACAGCAGATTAAGACTACTTAAATTTCACATATATTACAGAGGAAAACCAAAACTTAGGTAATTCCAATGTTGAACGATTTTATCACTTTTGCAATAGTTTGAAGACTGTCGTGAATTCAACTGCTGTTCGCTGTTATACATATTAAACTGCCTCATTGGTCTCACCGTTGACGTAAGCGACTGCCAATCAAGAGGTCTCGGGTTCGAATTCTGGGTCGGGCCAAAAGTGTTTATTGAATGTTTCTGGTTATAGAAATAATTAATGACAGCTCGGAGTTTGGAAGTTGAGGTTGAACCCCCGTGCATCGGAGATCACGTAAAGCTGTCGATCCTGCGCCTGATCTCTCCCCGGTCGTGTCGGTTAACTGTCCCATCGGATTATGAGAGACAGGGAACAGAGAGTGCAGAGTTTGGGCACACACTTGTGCACTATAATATCTCCTGCGTAGTTGGCTGGTCTCCGTTGAGACCTGCTGCCGAGGCCTTAATCGGCTAGGAGAACATCAATATTACTTTATATTACACTGAGCAGAAATTATACGAAAACTATGAAATATAATACATTAAGTATTCTAATCAAGGTATACTAATAGCTATCGCCGCCATCCATTACTGAACGAAGGTATATTCCCTAAGGAGAAAAATAAAGTAATGCTTACGGTTAAATTTGCCGTAAAATAGGAAGTGATCAAAGTTTATAGGTATGTTGAGATACCACAATTGACATTCGGCACTTAACTTAATTGAGAACCCCACCTCCACAACAAGTGCTTCATGAAACGAATATACCGCAATGGCGCCGGCTAATGAAACGTTTCCAATACAATCAAACCAATGAACTCATCTTTTTCGTTCCTTCCAATTAGGCTCTAGGTTGACTCCATTCTAAAACTACGTTTAAAAGCAACGATTGTGTACATTTTATTATTTTACATGTTTGGTGCGTATCCTTGTTTACAATAGTCGTAACGATATTAGTAGAACAAAAAACTAAATTGGACAACAAGTACATATTTGGCAAATGTTAGAATCTAAACAGTTTAAGTCAATAGTGATTTAACACGTTGTCTTTTGAAGTCATGGACTCCTTATAGGTAGGACTTAGTTAGAGTCCGACCTGGAAAACGATCCTTGAGTTTTACCAAGGTCCCAATGAAAGATTTTTTTCCAAAATTTAACCAAACCGTCTACGTCAGGTCAACAATGTTTCTGATGGGGTATGTCAGAGAAAACTAGTCAAACATCAAAAAATCTAATCTAATCACACAAATAGTACAGGACTTGGAGCAACACATATATAAATATGTATAAAAATTTCTACTGTTACCTCCAACAAACAGGGAATGAAAGGTCATATGAGAAACTATATCTATATATGACTTTACTAATTTCAATGAAAAACCATCCGGAAGCTTCTACGCCGTTGAAGCTATTGTTATAGAAAACGAAACCCTTTAAACAAACGGTCTAACCGACAGCCTGCCGGCGAGAGGTGGTGACCTGCCACGCGTAACGTCACAGGTTCGTTGTCTGTGTATGCGTGTACAAAACGCAGGAAACCGCCAACCGGATGTCAGGTGTGCCACTCAAATAATTGTCAGACGGTGTTCGGTTAATCATGTTATTTACCAAATAGGTAAATGACACTGTGATCAATTAATGACTCCGAAATTAATGGTTTCATCTCCGCTAATATTTACTGAACGCCAAAGTGATTGATCGTATTTTAAAAATACATAAATGATGTTTTTGTACGGATGTTGACCTTACAATGTTGTTTATAGCTAATAAATTTATCTATAAGAATAAAAATGAATAGTAAATTACATAGCTAACTGGAAAACATGATAGTGTTTGGCTGTTAGGCGAAGAACAGCAAAATAAATGTTTTTTGAGGGTTTATGGGGAATTCAGGTAAAAAAATTATGAAACTTTTGGCGGTACAAACTTTGTTGGAACAGCTAGTACTTTACCCGATTACAGCGAAGCTAAAAGAAGGTTAATAGTTTTGGCAGTATACCTTGTTTATTATTCTATGTATAGTTAATTCATTTTTAAGTATCACATTTTGCTTGAAGGATGTATGTTATTTTACTATAGCCTTCGTAATATTGACCCATCTATTGAGTTTTCAAACTTATTATATAGTATACCTATATATGTGTTTTCAAACTGTGTATCTTCAAGTACATACGTCAAACTTACTGACAGATGTCGTCATGATGTAAGACGAATAACGATTAGGTTGTTGTGTATACAAAACCTTTCATATTCTGTATCTAAGTAGGTCAATGTATGTATTGCCAGAGTGGACAACCTAGCGTATATTTTTTTATATAAAACTAGCGTATATTTTAAATATTTAAAGTTTCTTGCTACTTATTTGGTCACTAATAGAAATAGAAAATATCCAAAACTGGTGGAGAAAAATGAGTACCGAGAATTTATGTAACAGGGATCCAAATCGTAAAAGTCATCAGAAGTATCCTTTTCACAAGAGTTTTAGTTACGCGCCCAAGTTAGTAAGTCGTATGGTGAAGGATTAAGAGTACTGAGTGTCACCTTCTCTATTCATCCCGTAGGCGATTAAGGGAGCAAGCCACACATCACAACATTGCAAAGAGAAGGAAGTCTGAAAACAAACCCTATTCCAAACTCATCTGGTATCGTGGCATAGCAGGCAGCTAAAACCTCCTTTCTAAAATGATTTCTACATACAGCAGCAGACTGTTTAAGGCTGATCACACAAGTTTCCAACTATTAAGTGACTTGACTCAAGGCACTTAATAGTTGGAAAAAGATTCTTTCAACACGGACTTCCTGCAGACTTCTATAAATTATACCTTTTATCAGATGTAAAACCTATCGAGAAAGTATAATTATGATTCTATTTAGCATATTTGTTTTTCCACCGTAAGATAGTCGTTGAATGGTAAAAAGCAAGCCTTGTATACGTTCTCCATATTTTTATTTCACATAATCAGCATAAAGAAACATGGTATAATTTCCCACAGGTGTTAAAAGCGGTTCCCTCGCCCTATGACATTGTATTCACACATGTATGTACACTCGTTAGTAAAAATGTTTGAAGGAGCAATATTTGTGAGTAATCCAATACATTCGATAGTTGAAGTACTTTTGAAGCCAATAAATAAATAAATATTTCGGACATCTAACACACAACGCCATCTAGTCCCAAGCTAAGCAGAGCTTGTGCTTTGGGTACTAGACAACTGATATATATATTTTTTAAAATATATACATATTATACATAGAAAACACACAATCTCCGAAACAAATATTTGCAGATCATACAAACATTTTGTCGGACCCGGGAATCGAACCCCGAGACCTCAAGCACAGCAGTGGCGTACGCTATCACTACGCCACTGAGGCAGCCAATGATTCCATTAACCTGCTTTAGGACAAATGTTATAAACTTCAGGGGTTTTATTTATTTATTACAATACTAATCCCAAAACCTTTTTTCTGCAGAGAAGGTTATGCCAGAATTGATGGTACATGGATGGAATGGCAATTTTCACAAAATTCAGCAGCGGACGATGGAAGTAGAATCAACCTTGATATCAAAAAGTCAGGGTCAGCCGAATGTCACCGGTTCGTTATCACTCTACGAAACATAGTTTTGGTTTTGTAGCGCGATGATGCTACATAAAAAAAATCTAATTCCACTAGATATAGATGTAAAAGATCTTCTTTTACCCGTTTGGACAGTTCATTGAAGGTGACGTGGAAATTTTCAAGACCACATAACTGGAACAAGCCAACAAGAACTACTCCAATATATTTTAAGTGGCTCAATTATCTTGAGTTATATATTCAGTGATAATGTTAAGTACTATAATTACGTAAATACATAATTGTATTTGTAAATTATTGCCTTGTTTGAAACGGTAGCAACTGTAACGTGTAATAATTAGGTATTATTCAACTTTGAGAAGTTCATTAGGGAGCAAAATGGTTTATCTTGGTAATTTATATGATTTAGATAAACATTTTTAAAGAAAATGATACTGAAAAAATTAGGAACGCAGTCCTATTTTTTTCATTTATATTGTTCTCACAATGTTTCTCCATTTAACTTTGTTTTGTTTTTGTTCTTTTTTTGCAAACGAGCAGACATATCGGCTGATGGAAAGCGATTACCGCCGCCCATGGACAACCACACCAGAGGAATCACAAGTGCGTTGCCGGCGTTTGGGGGATAGGGAGGGGAATGGAGGACGGTTTAGGGTATGGGCTTCCGGTATCCTCACTCATTCGGTGAAACACAGCGCAGGCACTGTTTCATTTCATCATTCCGGTCGAGCCGACCCATTCATGCCGAAGCGTGGCTCTCCCCCGGTGTATACAGCAATAGGCTTCCCTCCATTTTGTGAGTGGGAATTAAATTCTTACTCTTGGAATAAAAGGGCGTAACTGAATATGTGCATATATGTTTAAGAGTTATTCAAGGCCAATTCTAAATTTGTCGCTGACAGTACTCGCGTATAGTTAAATACCGTTCTGGGAAACGAGAACAATTAAAAATGAGTTTTATTGTTGGCCTGACACTAAGTGGCATTTTGCTCGAGTTATCTGTTAAATGTAATAGTTTAATAACGGTTTACCAGTTTAAGGTCCTGAGATTGTCGTAGTCAATTGTGTAGTGTACACAGTTGTTATCAGATAGCTCGTTAGCGAATATGAGAAAATATTTTTGCAGTGTCATTGTTTTTTTTTGTTATACTCAGAAATAAGTGTACGATCTGCCCGATGCAAAGGTGTAATATATTTAGTGTCGTTCACACCTGGTGGTATTATGTTAACTATATAAAATATGATTAACTCTGTAATCATAGTTATCAACTATTCATCCATTATCATGACGCTTGTAAAAATGTTAAAATATTTACTTATTTATTTAATAAGTACATGAAAGACTAACAGCAATTCAAAACATTATATATCGTCTTTTATAGTAACTAGAACACCAATTAGAAGTCTTCACCTATAGAAAATATTGGGGACTAATACCTAAAAATAAACTCATGGGTTTTGGATACGTACGCCAAAGCCCGGTGAGGCTCATATACACTAATCGTCAATCGATACTTATTAAAGGAAATCATATTTATTTCGATTTTATTATTTAAATATGATTTGCGTCACTCAATATAACACTTCCTTTGTGTGTTCTAATAGAAAAGTACCTAGTCAAGTCTGTAACAGCACTATTACCGTAATGTACCCAGGGCCTAGAACAGGCTATAAATCGACTCTAATTAAAATAGGCATGGTATTTTATCTAAATCAATATATATTTACGTAAATTTACTTAATAGTTACAAATCTATCAAATTCTGTTAACCAAGCCCCTCTTAGTTCAGTCCGTGAGAACTCCATAAGAGATGTAGATCAAGCGAATTACTCACTGGCATGGTCGTCGTGCAACAGATTGTGGTATCTGTGCTGCTTGTCAGTCGAGTCGAGCCTCATCATCACGCCGTAGTCACCACAGCATCGCGACTTTACTGCGGACAATGAAGATTTCACATTAGATAATATAAATACCATCTCAGGTTTACAGTTTCACATCGTTACTTGCAAGTGATTCTAAGATGATTTGTAAGTGATTCTAAGAACATACAATTACATAGAATAAACGACATACATCCGGTCACAGGATAAATGATCGTATTTATTGTATATATAATCACTAGGTTACCTAAGCAATGGTGGCATATTACCATGAGCATCTCCGTGATCAGGAGGTTACGTTAAGAAGTCGGTCCTGGTTGTTATCATACGATAACAGTCGTGAAGCTTAGCTGAAGGCCTTCGGGCGGCTTAAAAACAGCCAACGGCAAAATATGTAGCCACAACGTATTCTTGCACTCGGCCAGCGTGGGGACGTATGGCCTTAACCCTCTCCTGAGAAGGAGACCCGAGCCCAGTAGTGGGACATTATGGGTTGTTGATACATATATCGTTATATCATAATATAACATAAGCAAATTAATCTGCATCTCTTTTCACTCATGCTCGGCACTTATTGATCTAAGCACGATGTTAACTATACTATCTTAGCAGCAAAAAACACATTTAAAAAAAGTGAAATCGGTTAGATAGTTCCGGAGTTCATCATGAGCAGCAATGTGACAAGAGAATTATATACATAATAGATGTAAACTGGATAGCAATCGAACCTATCTTGACCTCTGGTTTCCCAGTCAGGGTCAATGATCACTGGACAGGACAGTCGATGAGAAGTACATTTCATCAAGAAAACAGTCGTATGTCCGAAAGATATTTAAATTAACAAATTATATACTAAAGCAAATAATGCTAAAGTCTGACATGAAGTACCTGCATTTAAACACACGTTATCAGTTAAGATATTTATAGATTTTCAAAGTGTCAAGTGCAGCAAGGTTAAGCTATCTCTTTATGTAGATAGGACAGTGGCAATCGGATAAACCTTTTATGGTATCTAAAACGTTTACGTAGACAGATAAATGTTGATGTTAATAATTATTGCTATAATATATCGTCTACCCACGTTGATTCTATTAGACTAAAACCACACGGTGTGCCCATCTGCGCCTGAATTCGGAGGGATCCGGAAACTGCTGTTCCATAAGTCAGTCGGACCGTTGCATAAATGCCGTTTTAAAATCATCCGGACCTTAGGACAGTATAATTTTTTTTTACGTTTGGAAACCCCCTCGGGCCTTCCCCCACCGGGATTTGCTGCGGGGCGGTGTGTCAGAATCGACCCGACTAAAACCACACGGTGTGCCACTCTGCGCCTGAGACGGGAGGGATCCGGGAACCGCTTTCTTACGCCAACCGGAGCCCTACCAGCGCCTGCCCGCACTGAAGCGGGCACCGTCTCTAGATGTTAAACTCTCAAATTAAGCGACGTACGGCAGGACAGTAAAATCTACCTCATCCACTCTCCTTTATATAATTTTAAAATTATTTTACATACTCGTATTGTTTACTGTATAATACCATTTGTAAACATTGTTATACTGTCACTGTAGTATATTTTTCTTAAACAAAGTATTATTTTATACAATGAAAACAGTTATATTCTATTGTTGTATATGTAGGTATATGTGTATTTGAATGTCCTGAAATACAGGCAAAATATACTCATAATTAACATAAGCATATTTAAAATGTAAATATGTTACACTAACCTTAATTCTTATAATATGTATAATGCAAGTTTCATGACATTGTGAGAAAATAAATATTATTGTACGTGCGGTCTTGACTCATATTTCTTTATCACATTTGCATAAAAATATTTTCGTGTGTATTTGTGAATATTTTCGTTTGTAATAATTAAAATGTAATATAAAAGTTAAAATTCAAGTTCATTAATGAACGTAAAAATGTTTTTTTTTTTAAATTATTGTATTTAATGTACAACGGAATGTCAGTTCTTAAATAGAATTCGTAAAACAAAATACCTTAAATAGTGAAACCTGGTTAAGTGAGATATCAAAGGACCTGCAAATGTGTGTGATACTTAAACGGTGTGATACTTTATACGGTGTGTAGGTATTTCACTTACCCAGTGTCTCAGATATCCAGGTATAAATAAATATATATCTCAATTACAGAGGGTTCCGTTAATAGAGGACAGAATACAGGTTATTTCAATAATAGAGGTGTGATTATTAAATAAAATAATGTATTATATAAACATTATTCGTAAATTTTAATCCTAATTGGGTATAAAAAAAAATAAGGGTGATAAATGTAATAAAAAACATATTAAAGCACGTTTTGTTATAAACAGTACAAAAATGTAAACAGAATGTATTAATTATAAAAATCTGTCATTTTACCAGTCATCATCATCATCATCAGCCTAACGCAGTCCACTGCTGGACAAAGGCCTCTCCATTTTACCAGCCATCAGATAAATTTTATCAAATATGCTTTGGTCTCCAATTGATGTCATTTCAGACCACTATGCAAAGTTCCTAGTGGTTTTACTGCATCGAGTTAAGAAATTTTTACAGAATTTACTACCGAGTCCATTTCGTCGCATCTTCATTTTCAAAGAAACACAACGATGTTATCTCAGTTACAGAGATTAATGTATATAAAATTCACTCGCTGTCTCCGTTTTAGAGGGTAACTATGACGATAAAATCGAAAGAACAAATCCCAAATAAGAGATTCTCCCAGATAGAGGTTTGCTTCGTCCCCCAACAGAGGTAATTCAGTATCAAAGTGTTGGAAACTCATCATGGGTTCCAGTTATAGAAGTTTCTCACTTATCCAGATCCCATTTAACCAAGTTTCACAGTACAACACGTCAAGCAAAAACTTTGTACTCCTTAATATGCAAATCAGGCAAACGAAGGCCTTCATAAAAGGCCGGCAACACACAAACGCCTCTGGTGTTGCGGTTGTCCATAGGTGGCGGTAAACGCTTACCATCAGGCGATACGTCTGCTCGTTTGCCAACTATATCTTTAAAAAAAAACGAAGGAGTATAAAATTTGACACAAAAGTTTATACGGAGAAGGACTGCTGAAAGCTAAGAAACAAGAACCATGGTCGAATTACTATTGAACTGAGTGACCATTAGTGGTTTATAAACATGTGATAAAGCTTCTGGTAGAAAGTTTTGGAATTAAGATATGCGCCCTGTCAAATGACTAGTAGATGACAAGTTGAGTTGAATTTTTTAAATGTATTTTTTAATTAATTAAACGTTCTATTGTTATACAATAAAGAATAAACAATAAGTAACCAATTACGGCCTACAGAATTAAATAAAAAATTTCGCAAGTTGCAGATAAGGCTTACAGAAATATTTCTTAACGGAGCCACTGACCGATGTAATGGGGCAATTCAATTTAACGATTCAACATATTTTATTGGACACTTTTTAAGCGGAATAATGACCGTGGATTTATTATTGCCTTTATTTGTATTATGTAGCGTAAAACGAAAAAGGATAACGTTAATGAATGGCTTAAGAAATACAATGTACTCGTTTATAAACGCAAGAGGAGGTTTAAACGTAATGTTCTTATATATCGAATGTTTAATGAAACAGGGAGTAAGAGGTAGTGGACTTATATAACCAGCATCATTTTCCGCCCTATTGCTTAGTAATATTTGAGGTTGACATTTAGTAAAACTGCAGAACTTTGGCCAGTTTCTCTTATTGTCATCCGTCTCCCTTTTTTCTTTTTTTTTGACGGGGAGAAGTCCTGAAGGATGTCCTCCGCCTTGGGGAGAGGGAGAGGACGAATGTGTCTGTCAGACTTTTACTGACTAAAACCTCCCGGAGTTCCGTCTCTCGCCTACGCCAGAGATCACGGGAACTTAAAAGGCATCCGCAATCCCCGACTGGTGCCGGCCCGCTGCTGCGGGCCACATCTCGTCAGCGAGAGGAGAGGTGTTTGACTCCCCTCGAGACTTCTAAGAGGGGCGCACAGGAACACTACGCGCCTTCACCTCGGGTCCGGTTGGTTGGTGGTCAACGAAATACCCAAGCCCGTCGCCCCTGGACCCCGTTTAGGGGGTCCGGTGGAGGTCAGCGTATGCCCTCCTCCGACGCCCGGTGCGCCTTCTGCGGACTGAGAAAGAAGTCAGGATCTCCCTCTCCCCTTCCGCAGTCTTCTGCGAGATGAAGGTTTCGCAGAAGGACACTACCGCATCCCAGGACTCCTCGCCGAACGAAGAACGAACTACGGACGGCAGCGAGAGGTCACTGCCTTCTAAAAAGATGAGGGCAAGGCGCGGCCCCTCCCAAGCGGCACACTTTGCCAGCGTATGCCGCACCGTGTCTTCCCGACGGTCGCAGCAGTGGTGCGAGCGTCCGGCTCCCTGCCTATGTGACACAGGAACCTCCCGAAGCAGCCATGCCCCAAGAGGAAATGCGTCGCACGGAACGAGAGGGAGCCGTGCCTTCTCCCGAGCCACAGATCGAGTACTGGCCGGATGGCCTCGATGGTGACGAGGGCGGCGGTAGGATTTGAAAGCCTGTGCCGCCATTCCGCCACCAGGACCTCGTGTAGCTGTAACCGACGCATCTCGATAACTCGCTGCGTCAGTCCCTTGCCGCGGTCCGCACGTCCTCACGCCAACAATGTAATGGCGTGAGGTCTTTTGCCTCCAGGTCCCAGGGCGGAGTTCCGGCAAGTACGCCAGCCACCTCGTAGGAGATTGTACGGTAACTCCTAACGACTCTGACGGCCTTCACCATCTGCGGCTTCCGGATTTCATCTACTATACGTATATATTTTATATTTGATGTACCCAGTGTCTCTCACGACTTGAGAGGAACCTATTGACACCGCTCACATAAAAATACGACGAGCCGTTTAGGCCCTAGGGCTTGCCAAAGAAATATACACACATACCTACATACATTCGAAAAATATAACCCTCTTTCTTTCGCAGTCGAGTTATAATATGCACGACTCTTTCTTTTGCTGCAAATTACATTAAAATCTATGTAGAAGTTTAAAAGATCTAATCGTCCTCATTTCATACTATGTAAAGTTATCGATAAAAAGAACCCAGTTTTAAAGGCGAAATTACTAGAACTAATATAGTTTCAATTGAAATTCTAAAACCGTAATTTCTGCGGTAGGTGTATCTATTACCGTAATTGGAGTATTGTGTGCAGATGAAATCAACCTGCTATTCTATTACAATGTGCAAAAACCGCCCTACAAACGGTTAATTCGGACAAACTACGGTTTTATGATTGGTGTAATTTAAAATTTAACGTAAGCTACATACAGTGTTGCGAATTAGCGGAAGTCATCTGGCGAATTGACGCTTAGAATCGAGATCTATTGCTTTTAGCAATTGGAAAATTAGAGGAATTACTTCGAGATAGCTTCCATTTCCTTATAAATAGTGTTTGATACGAAATCCGGATAAGAAACATAATTTTCTACTATTTGTAATTCATTATTTTAGTATACATAAGAATTTCCTTTTTCTTTTCTTTCTCCACTTTTCATGTATCTTTATTTCATCAACATCAGCATGTTCTTACTTTTGTCTCAATTGGGGATCAGTGCATTGTTTTTAAAGACAACTCTCGTTTTAGAATTATACATCCTTTTCCGCGGGGTACTTTACAAACGTACACGGAACGGACACAAAGAACATCCAGACTCTAAACAACAATTTGTGTGGACACCACAGAAAACCGCTTGCACCAGCGCTTGCGCTGTGTTTCACCGAGTAGGTGTGGATACCGGAGGCTCCTACCAGAACCCCTCCCCATCATCCAAAGGCTGGCAACGCATTTTTGACGCCTCTGAAGTTGCGATGCGTGTGCACGTTTGCCACCTATATCAAAAAAAAATAAACTAAATATATTTATATAGATAGATAGATAGATAGATAGATAGATAGAAAGATAGACAAAAGATTTTGATGGAACCTATACAGATAGCTGATGATATAAGGAATAACTTAGGTTACTTTTTTTGAGACTAGTTTTGCCTCGCGGCCTTACCCGCGGTTATGAGGTACTAAATAAAATCGATTGCCTAAAGTTAAGTCAAGCTACATTATAAGGACTGATTTATATCAGACGACGTACGAGAAATATGTCAAGTTAATAGTCAAATAAAATAATTCTACCTATTATTCTATTTTTTCGGTAGAAATTAAATACAATTTCACAAAACATACTGTAAAATGACTATGTGGCACCTCACTATTCTGATGACACATCGTTGTTTGATAATAATTGTTGTTTGGTACTTCATTGTTGTCTCTCGAGGCCACGATAAGGTACTTATTTAATTATCAAGTTTTTGAGCATTTCCGTATAGAAACGTCAGCATTTAAGTCAATTGGAAAGGAATCGGTCGTAGATACGTGACCGTCAAATTGAAATAGTCAACAAAAATGCTGTTGATTTTAAATGTTCAAGTGATACTCCACGATAACATACTTATCACTTTGAATCACTCTTATAGTTTACCTATATTAAGTCACTAAGCAATCTGTTACCTCTATGCTTTAACTCATTTTATATAGATACTAGCTGATCCGGCGAACTTCGTACCGTCATTTTCGTGTTTTTTTTTAGAAGTTGTCGAAAACTTGTTCTAGTAAGCCCGTGTCAACATCGCACGGGCCTCAGTGTATACATGTGTGCGTATAAAAATATAATACCTCCGGTTTTCTAACTACTAACAAACACATAAAAAAAGAATTATCTTATTTAATGCAGTCGATCGCAAGTGCATAGCTTTCGATTGACTACATAAATTTTTGCATTTGATTTTTTACATACATTTGTGTAAATCATTTCTCTTTATATATATTTTACATACATTTGTGTAAATCATTTCTCTTTATATTTATATATAACAACGCAAGCACTCAATCAAGTAATCATACGCCAAAAATATCTTACATCAATTTGGGTAAGAGCTGATACTCTTACACTGCTGAACCGATATCAATCAAACATAGCTAAGAACCACCGTAAGGCAATTGTCTTTTAAATGAAAGAAAAACCGCATCGAAATTAGTTTAACCGTTTTAGAGCTACGATGCCACAGACAGATACACACACACTCAGACAGACAGACAGACATCGACGTCAAACTTATAACGCCCCTTTCTTTGGGTCGGGGGTTAAAAAATAATAAAGGGTTTAAATACTAATGTAATAAGTAAATTCAAAGTCTGTTTAACATTCATATGCCAATGAATACCAGTTCAGTCGTCGGACCCAGTTGCGATATGAACATCTTTGGTAACAGTTACGGGTAGTTAGATAGATACCTAAAAACCTCAACAACAGTCTTTCTATAAAACTTCGATATGGCCCAGAACCTACATGGGTTGTGAATCACACACCATGGGAGAGTCACGCTTCGGCATAAATGGGCCGGCTCGACCGGAGTGACACCAGGGCCTCACAGAAAATCGGTGTGAAAGAAGGGTTGATTACAGTCGTTCTGCAAAGAAATAGAAGATCAGCTGTATCGTAGCAGAGTTTAAGCCAACACCAATATATATTATAAAAAATTAAACGATAGCTAATAAAATTAGATGATTCAATTGAAACTTTTTGTGCGAACACACACAAACGGCGGTAGCCACAAAAACGTTGGCGCCACTATTGTTGTTTTTTTTTTTAAAGAATTCCTGGCTCAATGCACAACACCAACGCACGGCCTACACTACTCGTACAGGTAGTAGGGTTGCCAACATATTTTTTGTATTTCAACGAAAGAATTTTGAAGACATCTCAATATGATCTATTAGTTAATAAAATCCTTATGCTGCTGCAGATATTCCCAGGATTGGATAAAACCATTGGTTTTATGATATACTAGCTGAGCCCGCAGTGTTACCCGCGGTTACAGTTGTATCTTTACAACAACCACAGGAAACGCCGCGGGGCAATCCTAGTCTAAAAAATAAGCCTAAGTTACTCCTTACATCACCAGCTATCTGGCACTGAAAGTCCCGTTAAAATCAGTGGAGCAGTTCCAAGGATTAGTCGAAACAAACAGACAGACTTTTTTTATTTGGTTTTTATTGTAAGTATCGTACATAATTTCATATGCATTTAGTGAAAATATGTTAATTTGAAATTGCAAGCAGACACTTCTATTTTATTTATATATTTGTATAGAAGTATCATAAAAGTTTTGCAATTTAACAGAAGTGTATTATTTTTCAGGTGCCATTAGTGTAGGAATATTAGGTACTAGAACTAGTTTGCACTTGAAAAGTAATTCTGGCTCCAGTCGTCGAAATACACATAATATAATTTCATCCACCACCAGTTTCTTCCACCTCACATCTTCTTTAACTATCTGGTATCTACAATTATTTAAAAAACTATTACATATACTAAAAAATCGGCCAAGTGCGAGTCGGTCTCGCGCAGGAAGGGCTCCATACCATTACCTTTTACATTTCAAGCTTGCCGTTATCAACACCGAGCAAAAATGAGCAATGATATTTATAAATTAAGTGTAAAATAAGAAATTTCATAATGTTAAAATTAAAATTATCAACATCAAATATTAGCATGTCGGTGATGCGAACCCATAAGATTTTTTCCTATCAAAAAGTGCTCAACGCGGCTGAAGAAGTTATGTGACGTCAGCATGTCGGTGACGGTGACGCGGTGACGCGAACTCATAAGTTTTCCCCCTACCAAAATGAATTTTTGTTCACCTAAAAATTGCTTAACGCGCTTAAAAAGTTTTCACTTCTAGTTTTTTTTTATGACGTTTGTTGTATGGAAGCCCCCTAAAATATTAATTTTATTCTGTTTTTTAAAATAGTATTTGTTGTTATAGCGGCAATATAAATACATTATGTCTAAAAAGTTCATGAGTTCATGAGATACAGCCTGGTGACAGATGGACACCGAAGTCTTAGTAATAGGGCCCCATTTTACCCTAAAAAGACACGGCCGTCTATTCGTTCCTAGGACGATCGTACAATAAAATCTTAATGGTACGTTTATACGCGTGGCACGCATCGACAACTCTCCACAAACGCAAGTGTAAACGGGCTGTTTGGCTTGGGTTGCGTGAGGTTGTGATAACTTGTAGCCGAACCGAGTCGGCGTCGGTTTTTGAACACAGTTCATGCATGCGTGAGAGTTTGTGAAGGATAGAAGTTTATGAGCGTTTATGCCAATTCCTCGCAGGCGTGTAAACATAGTATAAAGCAACACTTATTATTAATACTTAGAAGAGGCTTAGAGACTAAGCAAAATTGAAATGACAAGTATGACATAATTTGCGCAACAAACCTCGTGAGATTGATAAACAATTTTGTATTCAAGGTGATCATACCGATAAGCAGCCATTTTATGATTTATCGACAAATATATGCATACATAACTTCTAGTCTTAATGTCAAGTACTAGGTTGCGCAGGAATTTTGTTTGATTGAAATAATTACTTAGAAGATACCTTTCTTACATACGCTCCCAATGAGTTATTAATCTACTTCAAAAGGAAAGAAGAAGGTTATCTATTCGACTGTATTTTTCTTATATTTGTAATGATGGTTTTTTATTTGAAAGTTGATGCTTCTCGTGTGGTTCCATTTCAATTTGATCCAGTTCTGACAATGCCATTCTTAAGAAAATTGTGCGCGACAAATAACCAATACGCCAACCAATTTCGATAATTTTCTTATTTGAAAGCTGGTGCTTCCCGTGTTCTTGAAGGGAACCTCCCTCCCAGCTTTTTTTTTGTGTTACATTTTAATATCAAACAGCAACCCATAATGTCCCACTGCTGGGCTCGGGTCTCCTCTCAGCAGAGGGTTAAGGCCATACGTCCCCACGCTGGCCAAGTGCGGGTTGGGGACCGGCAAGAATACGTTGTGGCTACGTAAATCTTGCCGTTGGATGTTTTTTTTTTTTTAAGCCCCCCGAAAGCCTCCAACTAAGCTTCACGACTGTTATCGTATGATAACAACCGGGACCGACTGCTTAACGTGACCTCCGAATCACGGAGACGCTCATGGTAACATGCCACCAGCGGTCACCCATCCAGGTACTGACCGCGCCATCGTTGCTTACCCTCGATGATTGTTTCTAATCACCGAGTGCAACTGGGCTATGAGCGCCACATTTTAATATCATTTTATTATAATAACTATGTTATAATTATGGTATAAGTAAAATCTACCAAAGTTTGTGGAGAATATATTCGCGACACAACCATCAATGTTGGGCAATTACAGTATGAGAGATTATTCTCACCCTTTCCACTTTTTAGTATCCAAATTGTATTTTTTCTTTGACACTTCTCCAAGGTTATATAGCAAGGAAGCAACTAATTACAAAAGAAAGCAGTCAAATCCTTTTGCAATGATCACTGACACAAATTGGATCGGGAAAAGGGGACCCATGATGGAATAGATGTATTTGTGTAATCCTCAAATGGTCTTTACGAGTTTATGAGTAAGTTATATCCTTAATTTGGTAGTGCATGAACTTGTAAGCATTGGCCGAATTTCAATTACGTGAGAACTAAAACAAACTACGAGCCGGTTCACAGTTATTAGCACAACAAGGTTAATTATATACTATAGCTTTTGTAACGATTGTAAGCAGTTCACACAACCAAACAACTAGCCAATGCAAGTTCTCTTAGCTTGACAATCTGCATACTACTGAAAGAAAGAGATAGATCTATCTGCATAGAACGAAGAATATATTTATATATTCTAGCAACCCGCCCTGGCTTTGCACGGGTAAACCTTTTTTCACACAGACAGACGCAGTGGAGGAATTTGTCTTATAATATGAAGTGATTGATATAAATGAAAATAAATATATAAATTTGTTGCTGAGTGAAAAAATCTAAATTCTCCTCACCCATTTGTCAATATTTTATTATAAAAATTAAGTAAAGTTCCAATAAGATTTCAAGGAAAGAAAAACCAATAAATAATTGTCTCGGAAAACAAGGGATTCGTGAAAAATAATAATCATAATCTTCATCATCTTTTTTTCTCTCTCTCTCACAGAAAAATATTTTAAAGAAAAACAAAATATACAAATATTGAGTAATCGATCTGCTAGGATAGTCTATCGGGATAGCTAGTAACGCATATAATCTAAAATCTACCAACAGAGCAAAAGTTAAAATGAGTCGTTTCCTGAGAGCAGAACAAAATGATATTGATTCATAATCAACATCATTTTGTTGTATATCATTTTTCCTTTTTTCGAAAAACAATATTCTTTTAATTGAAGTTATATACATTATCAGTAGATATTGGAATTAACATATGATTAATGTACTAAATACTTAAAGTTACAAAACTATGATATAGTTATTTCAACATTCTTCTGTTAGATAAAGTATCTATTATATAGATAAAAGCATAGGTTTTATTAGAATTACTGATAAATAATAAAACACGTGGCAACTATCAAAAATTTATCAGTTAATTTATTCAGTATCTTGAAAATTAAAAAAGTTTATTGGACTGTAAAATAATATTGTACGGTATATTTGTGTTTTTTATCTAAAATTTATGTATAACCTTATATATGTAATTGGGGTAAACGAGTCGTTGAGTGGAGACCGGCTCAGCAAACATAGTGTAGGACGTCCACAGGCCAGGGGGAGAGATGATTTGCGCAAGATGATAGGCAGGAGCTGAATGCAAGACGTCGAGGATGGAACGAAGTGGCGTGCAATCAGAGATCTATGTCCAAAGGTGGACTGCGATAGACTGATGATTATAATGAATCTAAAATGAGAACCCGCGTTTACGGCTTCCCTTGGCAAGTAGGGATTGTGTGTGCAGTTTTCTATTGAGTTGACAGAATTTCTGAACTCAACATCTAATATCTTCGAGTCGAGGTGCAATATTATATATAAATACATAAATATACCATATTTCGTGACATCCCTATGGCGAGTCACCCGCGTCTCACCTACCGACCGGAGCGGCGGCGCACGCGCATTGGGAGCGAACGCCGTATGACGCAATACAATGTTAAACATTTTGTTCTTAACCGATAAGCTTGTCTTATAAATTCAAACACACACAAGGGACGTGGTTAACGGAAGCTATAGATCCAGGTTGTTGAACTGTGACAGGTTGTGTGTCACAGACTTTAAAAATACTGTTAAAGGATATAAAAATAAGTAGGTATAAACGTTTGTTGAAAGGACTAATTTCACCGTTATATACAAAAAAAGAGACATGTGAAATACACAGAACGCAGGAGTGTAGATGTTGATAAAAAGGCAAGCAAGGTAAAAAATATTCAAATTAATTCAAAATTGGTATAATAAAAAAAAACTGAAACCTGCTAACTGCTAAATCTAACAGAAGTTGTATTACTTAACGCTGACAAGAGTATATATATTATCATATTGTTCAACGGTGTCGCGTGTACCTCACCCGTGACTGACAACAATTACTCCAGCGCACGTATTGGTGTAAAAAATGTACAAGAAAAAGGTGAGAGTTATTTTTTGTACAACACTTTTAGATGCCGACATGTATATACATAAAAAGAAAACGTCAGTGTTTTTTTTTAATACAACTCCCGCATTTGGAATATATATCCATTGTCACGAGAGACTTCACTAACATACATGAAACGAACACAAAGAACACCCAGACTCTGTACCACGATTTGTTGATCACACAAAGTGATTCCCATGTAGTATTTAAACCCACAATACTTGGCGCAATAGAGAGCGGTGTGGCGATCGCTTTAAGCATTAGGCCAATCGTGCAATCAAAGTACCTAGTTTATAGATATTTTAGAGAACATTTTTGTAGAACCCATTATGAAATACCTGTTGTCGAGTGGTTAGTGATCCTGACTGCTAAGGAAGAGGTCATGGATTCTATTCCTCTTCAGGACAAACCTTTTCGTGATGGCCCTCATACTCCAAAGGCCGGCAACGCACTTGTGACGCGTCTGGCGTTGCGGGTGTCCATGGGCGGCGGTAATCGCTTATAATCAGGCGATACGTCTGTTCGTTTGCCCCCTATTCCATAAAAAAAACCAGGTATATAATAGGAACAGTTAGATGAAATGATTGCAAGTTGTTTTTGTTTCTCTTCTTGATATCTTATTTAATAAGAAAATTAATCTTCACTACGGACGCTGAAATATAATCAAATACGTGATAAAATCTAGTGCAAATTCTGATAAAACAAAAATAGGAACATTGTACGTGTAAACAGAAAGGTCGAATATTATCAATAGGTGATAAGTGTAACTGATAACGAAGTAGGAACTGCACATTGCCGATAAAAGGGGCTTTAAATAATTTTATCGTAACAGTTAAAGGTGCTGAATACTTTGTTAAATTTGCTAGCAGCGTAGCTTGACATATTATACATATTTATTTAATAGCTTTTTTGTATGTCGGTTACCGCTGTAAAGAGTAGTCTGTCTCACTTCAAGAATAAGAAAAAAAAAAAGAAGAAAAATATGTCCATACCAAATTTAATTAAAATTGGTGCAGCTGTTAAGCAACAGGCAGAATTACTTACAAAATTAGAATCTCCAACAAAAGATATTCCTACACAATCATAAACAGTAACTGACTTAAGAAGAATTAGTACTCAAACAATACCTACAAAATTTAAAGAATTAACAAAACAAAAAACATTTATTTAAATTTGAGGCTAGTATTTTATTATGGCTTAAGCGCTTTCCTACTTTTTTATTTTCTTTATTAGGACCAAAAAACTTTAAATGAATGTTAGATTGATGTGCGAACATCGATTTAATTCAGTACATACTATGTACATTTATCAAGATATCTATCAAGACATTTCTAATTTAAATCGAATAATAACAATTCGACCATGAGATTACTTGATAGTAGTAACACAATATACGTTTATAATTAATCAATCAAGATCTCGTATACGACCTGCTATAAATGGCCAGTTTCATCTACTGACACAGTTTCTTTGCTACATCAAACCCCATGTAATGTCGGTCCACTACATTTGCGATAGTAAGAGCGGAGCACTAAGCGTATTTGCCTGTACATTTTTCATTATTGGCTGACTAATTCTATTCGCCCCCTCTTGTTTTTTTAATTGAAGAAGCCATACAGTACCTTGAATACTTCCTGCCTACATAAACTTTGTACATTTGATTTTACTGTTCCTAAACTAGATGTGCTATTATGCAGTTCCCGGATCACTCCTATTCCAGGCTCAGAGTGATACACCGTGTGATTTTAGTCGGTCTGATTACAACATAATATCCCGTATCAAGCCCCATGGGGCGACGGACCTTGGGGATTTCCACACGTAAAAAAATGTGTTCTTTTCTAAAAACAGAAGATAAATAAGCGTATGGAGATTTATATTTGACATCACAGAATCGTTGTTATTTTCAAGTTTGCAGATAAAGGAATCTATTTATTGTGAAAGTTCTGAGACTAAAATTACAATTGCTTAATTTATCGGTGAATACAGAATGAAACAAGTCGCAATAAATATTACCTAACTCAAGCTACGTAATTATCAAATGAAAAAAACACCATACAGCAATAATGTAATAAATTACTATGAAATATTCATCTTATACATCATTAAATACGATAACATAGCAAAGGGCAGAAAGAAACAAGTAACCAAATTGGCTAAGTTTTTATAGAAACTATCAAATAGTGGTCAAAAATTTCAAACACAGATGGATATGATTGCGATTTTTATGGCCCATATAGAAACATAGGCATTCATTGTATGCAGATGATGTGACAGACGGCGAAAGTAGATCCCCTCGGCGCTCCGGCGCGGGAATCGAACCGGCAAGCCTTTCATTTCGGTGTAGGTACTGTTTGGTAACTAACGACCTTACTTGAATATAAAAGCGGTTAAGTTGAAACCAAGTGCCACATGCGAATATTTTAACTGCATTTTAAGGCGAGCACCTGTTAAGGACTTGTGTTTTTTACATAACAACATTTCTGCGAAAATTGGGTGAAACACTCTTTTTACAAACTTACTTGACCTGAACTGAGTGGTCCATCAGGTAATGAATGATGTTGAATGAAGGTCAAGATTTTTATATGGAATAGGGAGCAAACCGATTTTGCGATTACCTCCTCCCATGGATACCGGCAACACCAGAGCTGTCACAAGTGCGTTACCGGCCTATGGAGGATGGGGAGAGGGAGGGTACTCTATACTCAGTGTGGCACCAGACGTTAATTTCACCCTGTTCATGAAAGGCATGATCGTTTTAGAATTACTAATAGAGTGAAACCGTTAATTATTAATAAATGCAAATTACTACTATTATTCCACCCATGAATAATAACCGAGATTTTCGAACCTAATAGAAGACCTAACATCATTCAATTTTCATACTGTGAAGAGAATCACGGAACAAGAAGCCTGTTTTTGGTTTTATTTAAAACAGTTACCCACTTATAAATTGTCAAAAGTATATTTTTGCTTACATAATATAGTGTAATATGTGCAACGTATGGACTGTACATAAACCTGTAATGAACAGGTTTGCGAAAGTAGAACTACATTACGTTGAAAATTAATAATTCTAATATATACGTACATATAAACTTGTGTCACTGTGTTTGTGGTTCCACTTTACCGAAACGGCTGGACCAATTTTCGCTAGTTTTTTGGATATAGTGTTAGGTCGTAATCTATTTCGTGCGCACCCTAGGGGACAGTAACGGGAACATCGAGGTTCCCACACCTTTTCAATTTGTACGTATAAAATGTGGTTAACTACCTGTTACCTGTAGTTTTACCTCCTTTTATTGGTATACTAAGCCACAATTCAAGGTGGGACATGATGTTACATAGCCATATAAGCTGCCTCAATAAATGCTCTATTTATTACGAGCTTTTATTTTGTTACTGATTACAATAAACATACAATGTATCTAAATTACAGGTTTTAAGCTATTTTACTTAAAAGAAAGGAACAGACTCTTTAATTTTTGCAACGTCTCGGAAACCTTAAAGTTTCGTCATGCCCGTCCTTCTATCCGACATTTATGTAAAAATAAGAAACGGAGAACACAGTTGATTACAATCATCGATCATTTGAAATTGCCATACTGCAGAGCAGCTAAAACTTTCACACTCACTGCCTTTCTTTTAGTTATATGTATATGAAAAAAAATACACCGTCTATTACAAAAAAGGGTCACACTTAAACGATTGTTACACATATCTCTCTGCCCACAAACAATCGATCTTTACATAATTAAATAAACCGATGTCGAAAGTGAAACGAAAGTAAGTTGACATACCAACACACACTGTGTTATGCAACATAATTACATGCCATGCTTACTTAACATTACCGCCACTTGTGAGAACGGACCACCCTAGTACTTCCCGTTTGATCTCCCGTTTCCAATAAGTCTAATCTAGTCTTACAAGTTGTTAGGAGATATGGAGAGCTCACAGAGTACAATGTTTTTATTTTTTTGTAAGGTGAAACTGGCAACGCTTTTTTGAAGCTTCTGGTGTTGCGGGTGTCTATATACGGCTGTAATTGGTTACGATCAGGTGATACGTTTGCTCGTTTGCCCCTTATTCTACAAAAAAAGAGAAAGATGGGTGATGATAAGCACCTACAGGTATATATATTGACGCCCGTATCTCTGGACTCCTAAGTGCGTTATTATAAATGTGATATAAACTAAGTAATAATATTAATAAATCTCTTTATTGTACACCAGATTATTTATTTACAGGGTTAACTTAAAACTAGAGAAGTACAAGTGGCGGCCTCTTATCGCTCCAAAGCAATATCTTACAGGCACCCATGTTTATTGAAGTCAGTTTTAGTAAGTTTATTTTTCTGAATTATTTTTCGATATTGCAAGGATGTTTTATTGTTTTGTAAACCATTGTAAAGAATAACTAGATCAGAAGATTTTTTTAAAGAACGACAACCAAACTAAGTAAAACTTTTGATTAAATGTATATGCCTACGTCAGATGCAATATTATTACGAATCTATTGCCACCTCATTCAAGCGGTTCAGTAGTATAGGCACTACACAGTGGAATATACAAACATACATAGACTGACAAAACTTTTATTCTTTTTTTACTTTTATTCTATTCGTCGTAGTCCGATAAAAACTTAAATTATATGTTAATCATTAACCGAAACCAGATTTTTTGGCCGAAACCGAAACTTCAGTCGGTCACTTTAAAAAATACACCGCCCTCTGAGTCTGGAGACGGATTTTAGCTCTGGTTACCTCTGCCACTCAGTCTAAAGCTTTAAAAGAAGTATTTACCAAAGGGCTTCTGTGAGGTTCACTCCGGTTCCAGTCCGGTCGAAACAACCTTTGTGCCTTAGCATATTTTTATTCTTCAACATTATGGACCAATACTTTCACAAATCACCACAATAGGTTCACGAGACTTAAATAGTGGCACTAATCTTGTATGGCTGTCTGTAACCTAAGGAATATCTCTTAATTTGCCAACACTGGATTGGCAATATCCGTGGCTTATTGAGGGTATTGTTCCACTCTTTGTCAAACACAGCAGTTAGGTTACGATTGTCAATTTTTCATGGCCAGCAATTTAGATAATAAGGCCAGGTTCCACAGTAAATTAATTTAAGGTAACTTGCAGGAAGTAACAATCTACAAAACACTAATTGATTGTCTCATATTGTGCTAACCAGCTGGTAAATCTCGAGAATTTACAGAAATTTTATTTTATGTCTTTAAAAATTTAGTTTGAAGAAAATATTTCATTTTTTAAGTGAAAAAATCATCTCTAAATATAGTTGTATTAATATAGCAAATTTAAGTTATGATTCCAATTATGTTAAAAGTTTAATTAAATATATTCGGTACCTGAGTTCTTCCTATTCTACAATGGTTTTTCAATAGTTTATAAGTATGTTAATCACATAGATGGAGGTCTTCCATGCATATAAATGCGCACGAACACCTGCAGTCCGGGTTTGAATACCAATAATTAAGAGTAACAGACGCATATCTAACCTCCTTTGACCGACTGACCTACAGGTTCATTAGCTGGCACTTGAATGCTTTGTAAGGCTGGTTCGGAATTTAAAATTATTTCTTAACAATTCTAAATTTGAATAGACATTTATTTTTAATTGGTAACTGATACAGCCATGAAGAACTCAAAATCTAAGTAATGCTTTACGGTAGTGAAATTAATATATACCATTTCATAAAAATACTTTGCCTGACTGAATCCACAATGCAGATCCTAAACCGCTACAAACTTTAATAGTTGGTAATTGATAATCTTTTGATGTAAGCAACTGCCAAGAAGAGGTTTCAGGAAATGTCATAGCATACGTTACCACAATGAGTTCGTCACTTTACGAAGGGTAGACTCGCAACTTAATCTGCGTCTTTTATTGGTAAATATAGAACAGTAACTTATTCTTTCTCTGAGCAAGGTCGGTAAAACACCTATGATATATTAAAACAGTTATCTGTAGACTTATTAAATTCACTTTTAAAACATTTTCACTTATTCTCAATAAAGAAGGACTGTGTAAAGTGTTAAAAGGATAATAACAGTCCACTGAACAGTTGTGAATGGACCGGTTTTTTTTTTCGGTAACACCAGATGCATTGCGGCCTTGCGAGTGAACGGCTCTTACTCAATGCCGACACATTATCAGCATTGTCACCTGGGCTAATAAATGAGCAAAATGCATTATATACGCCTATGTACTCTGAATTAAATATATATCATTATGACATAACGCAGAGTATGAATATTTCTACCCAACACTAAAATACATTTCAATTCGAACTATTAGTTCCTGAGATAAGACCGTTCAATTGAACTCTTTAGTTTTACGATGTTAGTTTGAAATCTTCATTATCTTGACCCGGGTACTTTTATTTTGTCTATTATTTTGTCACATACGACAGTCTGATCCTTAATCCTGACGCTAATCAGGGGTTCAATTCCCAAATCATCTTCACTTCGGAATAAATAATTGTGTGATTTGCTGTGTATGGATTTTTTATACTGCCTGCCAAAGTGACTCTGCTCTGCTTGATGCAAAGCAGGAACAGAATTCAAGAGTATTGATCACCATACTCATTGTAAGTGCAGATAGAGCAACAATGCAAAATGGTGACCCACACTATGACAGTTCCTGCGTAATTTCGTTGGTGAGTGAACACGACAGCACAAATGCTGACATTTTAGTTTGATCTTATGTGAGAGGGTACTATCACCACGCTAATACTGAAGTTAGCATTTCTCCTTATTTGGATGTTATTTGGCTCAGCCTAGTTCAGGATCGATTGCCGCGTGTGAGATATGCTATTAATATTCCATTGTAGGATTCAGAACTCGGTATTCGTTAAGAGACTGTGGTGGCATAACGGAGTCTGAGAATGTGTTCGGTACAGTTTGTGAATGTATGTAATGTATCTTCCTGTCTTTCTCTCGACTGCAGTGATTCAATTGACCTCTCAATTGCGTCATTGCTATGTGATGGCTCAACGCACATCGGTATTATTAAGTGCGTACCTTTATTTCTACATTGAGTGTTCCCTACAGTTTCATTTGCGTTTTACTCTGTTCCTAACGGTCGCACCGTGATTTTTTACATTACTTCTATAAAGTAAAACTGTAAGAAATATTGTTTCTTTGAAAACAGAGGCCCAATGATGCAGGCGCATCTTTATAGTGTGGGTCAACATGTTGCATTGTTTGCATTCGCATTAAGTATGTTGACCATTACTCTTGGATTCTGCTCATGCTTTCGATTAGGCTAATTAGAGGAACTTTAGCAGATTCATATATTTATAAAACAAATAGTTTGCAGCGCACAATAAAACATGCAAAACAAAATCATATTCACACGATCCTTTACATAGCTAAGTTAGTCATATCTCAGTTGATAAGAGCCCTACTCGATATTGATATCAAGTACCTTTCGCTTTTTGACGTCACTTCATAGCTGTAAAATTAAAATCGTTTTATCAAAACGATAGCAATAGTTTGTCAACAATAATCAATGGTCGCTGAAAATACCGCAACAAATAATGATTATTTAAATTGTAATTTTCGACAAAGTTGGACTTTAATGGAGTACTTCATATTTTTATTTTTTAAATGCTGTTTGAAGAGTTTTTGTGATGTTCTCCGAGGCGATTACGGCCACGGAGGCCAGTCTCAACGGAGACCAGCCAACTACGCAGGAGATATTATAGTGCACAAGAATGTGCACAAACACAGGTGCACTCTCTGTCCCCTTTCTCACATAATCCGATGGGACGGTTAACCGACACGATAGGGGATAAATCAGGCGCGGGACTGACAACTTTTATAGACTTAGATTGGATCTTGGTGAAAGAGATAGGCCCAGGCGGAGTAGCCGGCGGAAAAGTTATTGTACAATATTTTTGAGACGAATTAATTTAGTATATAATTCAATAATCAAAATGAATTATTTATTACATTCATATAATGCGGTATTAAAATTAAAACAAATAAGATTTAAGCAGGCAAAAAATCATTGTAATCGGAATGGCACTCATGTAAGTTTTAAATGTAACATTGAAATGAATGATTTACTTTTTTAATCAGTAAGTTAGAAGGAAGGGTAATTTCTAATTTTTAAATGTCTAAGTTGCTAATGGATTTACAATAATGGCTGTGGCTGGCTGGCTAAATAAATTTTATCAAAGTTTTCACGTAATTTTTTTAATTTTTTTTTTCTTTTTATAGGTCATTGTATATTCCCAATATTATATGTCTGTGTGACTTATCCGCTAAAATTACTCTAATATAGAACTGTAGCGAAAGAATTAGGGTAGCCTGGATCGTTTGGAGGGTCCTGCTGGTCTAACAACTTATACCTATGATCGTTTAGTTTTTTAGTACTTATTTTGGTCGCTTGGCGGTCGAAATTCGACCTTCTTTGTTATATTTTTACCCTCCTACAGTCTTCCTCAATGTGAACTTTACTATGCCAAATATCATACTCCCCCGTTTGTATAATTTTCATAAAAAGGGGTATAAAGTTTTTGCTTCCCATATTTATTTTACCGTGGGAAAGCCACACCTGGGTATGAATAGGCAAGCTCGTACGGAGTGATACCGCGGTCTTACATAAAACTGGTGTGAAACAGCGATTGCGCTGTGTCTCACCAAGTAAGTGAGGATACCGGAGGCCCCAACCCCCTCCCCAGCTCCCAAAGGTCAGTAACGCACCTGTGACGCCCCTGGTGTTGCGGGTAATCGTTTACTATCAGGCAATTAAATGTTTGTGTCAGGATATATTAGGTATCTTAGAATAAATTTCTAGATGTTGCCGTTATCTAAAACTTGATCATATATTCATAGTTCACATTCTTATTAGCTTTCATTTTTAATTTATTAATCAAAATAATAATTTCTCCAGTTTACAGTTTTAGATTATAAAAGATTTATTTATTTACTTTCAAAATTTAACTAAGTGAAAATTCACATTCTTCTTATAGACGAATAGATTTCTATTTGATATTATCTACCACACAATGTAATGTGACGTGTTTCTGGTAAAATAAATATCTTTCTTTCTTTCCATAGCTGATTACCTGCTAAGGAGTTGTGCAAAAGAGAGCGGTCAACCACCTCGATCTATTCGCACGTCTGCGTATGCGCATTCGCTAATGAGCCTGTAAACCTCAATACTTTACTATCACGGCTACACACTATTTTAAATTGCCAAGTGAACGCTCCCTCACGATATAGTACGCATGCTGATTATTAAATACATTCCGTACTACGGATTTCGACCTGCATATTTGCATATTCAAACTATTCTAAAGAGACGTTCTAGGAAGGTTTTAGGACTTTAATTAGTAATTACCGTACGTACCTACCTACCTACCTAGCGTACCTATTTCCCTGGCTATTAGTACCCGAGATCGTGTGTGGATGGATGATATCCAGGGGATTCCCATCTTCTTTTTCTTCCTAACGTTTTTACACTTCAGTAGGTGAGGTCGTCTATCCTTGTTTCATTGCGCCAAGACATTCTTTCAAGGCTTGTCAGGTTAGATAAATTCTCCTTCTTCAGGAGCTTGGTCATACTGGTCCACCATGTCAATGGAGGTCGTCCCCGGCTTCTTTTGCTTTCTGTTGCCACTTCTGCTCTGGTCTTTTCCTCCATGGGGATTTCCGTTCAGACAAAAAAGGGAAAGAGAGGATAACACGTTGACCTAGCGCTACTAATGAAATTTATGACAGTAGAACACTACAATAAATAAAAAACTTTGTACATGTATGTATGGAAATGTTCTCAATAATTCGGACCGAAGATACATTCGCGTTCAAGTTTATTTACGGCACAGCTAATATAAAATACAATTCATTTTATATTTCTTATTTAATAAATATTTATAAATATACATACCACCTATTTTACATATAGAATATTAAAAACAAGATTTATGTTTACTTTTAAGCAAACCTTAAATCTTTAACCATATTTTTTACAAGTGATAGGTAATTTGTTAAGCGATTTCGAATCGAGTGGATGAGTTTTAAGTTATTTATTTAAATAAATTAATAATGTGGACTAGCTTCGCCTTGAAATTTAATATTTTAAATAATAGTAAAATCTAAACAGAGAGATCAGTCTGTTCTTGTTTATCAATATTAATGAAAGTGCAAAGTAGAAGTATATAATTAATTTCTTTTCACTCTCCAGCAGCCAATGTCCTCGCTCACCAAAGATTAACAATATATTTAACTATTACGCCTTACTTTCACTGGTTTAAGTGTAAACAATAAGAAATATGATGAAAAACAAACTATTATTACTATGAAGTAAGTACATACATTCAAATAAAATGTTAAATATGAGTAACGAGTTATTAGAGCACTAACAAAAAACACCTAATGTTTACATAATTACAAAGGCAATTATGTAAAGTATTTTTTGTAATAACATTCATAAGACTTGATATCAAACATCTACGCTGGTTTAGGACAGTGGATTAACATATTCGTTCTTATCTGGTAGTCACCAGGTTGCTCAATCTTTTGTCTAAACATTACAAAACAACTCCTTAAACACTACCTAGTTAATGAAGCAACTGGGCCGCAAACATTGTTATCTGCGTCACGTTTGCCTTATAAAAAAAAAGTTTATCTATGGTTAAGGCAGCCGGTATGGTGCGGATGCGGCCGGTGACCTCCTCGAACAGGTATAGACAGGCGGAGCAGTGAAGCGCCATCTTTTACGATAATTCTTTAATCGATGGGTGCTGTGCAGATTACTCATTTAGTTACGGTTTTTTATCTACAATGTTTCAAATCACCAACTAAAAGCCGTTAGTCGTAAAGAATTCTGATAAATTTAATGTCAGTGTTATTGTTACGAAATTGTTAGTCTAATCAATTTATAATAAATGTTATGTCGCTACAAAGAATTAAGTTATTTTTTCAATTCGGATACAAACCATTTTCAATAGTCTGTTTTTACAATAGATACTGTTAAGCAAAATTGAAAACTTACGGTGTTATTGTTATTAAATATCCTAATCGATAATAATTTTTCCGTACTTTTTTGAGTAACAATTACATGAACAAAATAATTAAAAATAGCTGTCAGATCGAATAACATAATAAGTAATAAATTCTTTCGATGCTCTGTGTCTATCCAATCCAATTAGTTTTAATCGATAAGCGAGTTAGTCGAGTTTTTACATACTATCCCATCTCTTGTTATGTTGAAACAGCAAGTCTTTTATTCTAAACAATACGTTTGAATTATTAATTAATAGATCGTAGGCCGATGTCAATTAATTTCTGTCAACACTATTTCTGTGATTGATGAATATGATAATGAAGATGATGTTGTAATGGTACCAGGCAAATATGTAGGTATACAATAAGTTTAGGTACTTAACTTTGAAGAAATCTGCCTTGAATTTACTGGGGCCTTACTAGGTCTTAGGCAATGATAACGAAAAATATATATACGGTCGAAATGGGAAACCTCTTTTTTTGAAGTCGTTAAAAAACATACAGACAATCACTCTTACATACCAGATTATTCATGTAATGGCAGATTACGAATACATGGTGTCTCTATTCCTATGCATCATCCCTTGGGTGTCGTAAGGAACTAAAGGAGCAAAGTACGGCGAACAACATGACTGGAAAGAGAAGGAAACCATGAACACAAAGTTTCTAGCACCCAGCGTTGTATATAGGGCCAAAACTATTAAGGTATGATGTTGATGAACATACAAAAAGCCCTAATTTAATCGTATATACGTAAGCGTGGTTATTACCGTATAACAAGTACTTTAGAGATAAATAAGATAAAAATTGGGATAATTTATATTGCAAGGAAAGGTAGATAAGTGAATGTAGCAGCAGGGATATTGCTTTATACGGATATATGGAATTGTAACAGTTCGATCAAGTCAGGGTCGAAAACTTGTAATTCGAATTGGCTAGCCGAGCCTTCTAATCGATATAGGTATTTCAAATAAAAATAAATCATGTTTGTTTGAAGCTGTCTAACGATTAGGCATTTTTTTGCAAATCGTTTTATGTGGAAACGTCATTACATTGCTAAGAGGTGTCTGCATAATGCAAAAAGTATAGTTTGTCGAAATCTCGCCCTAACTATAAAAATACGGTTAAATAATAATTTATACTCTATACTCTCAATTATCGGCACATGATGGAACTTATTGAAATACATTTTAGAATAAAACTCACTTGTACTTAGAATAGAATAGAATAAACTTTATTGTACACATATTGATACAGTTATATTTGAGCTAAACAATATAATGACCATGTACAAACGGCGGCCTTATCGCTAAAAAACACTCTTTTACAGGCAACCTTTGGATGGATACATCGACTGTAGAAACACAAAATCATGGTTAATATTGGTGTTCAAAATAAATATAGCAATTATTATTATTTAAATTAAGTAACTAAAAAGTAGTGGAATGATTACAAATGAGTTTAATCGAAAGATTTGCAGAAAGATCAAGGATCTGACGACCAATAGCCACTTCGACTAGTAGCAGAAGGTAGTATGTCAAGCTGAATTCAGGGCCAATTCGGGCCGGTATTTCCCTCGCACAAAAGTCAACCATTAGTGTTCTCGAGTTTCGTAAGTTAGTAGAGACCGGAGGTCCAATGATGCAGAATCATCTCAACGGGACTCTCTAATTCATTCATCATCATCATGATTCGCAATAGTGACCAATACTCTTGGATTCTGCTCCACTTCTTTAGTAATAGGGACGTAATTTTCCACTATCCTCTGTTCACTCAGGGTTTGCTGGCAGAAAACTCAATGTTGGGTTAAGCACGCCTTTTGTACATGACACTTCCTTGTATTTCTTTCATACTTGTATTTTCAATGTGTACAATAAATAATAAATACAAATACAAAATACGTAATAATCTAGGCAGGTAGTTCATTCTGTTATTTTATTAACGAATAAAATAACAGAATGAATGTATTACACTTTAAAATTATTTTAAGAAAAGAATGATTTTCTAGCTTTAAATGTACTTTTTTCCCGTATTTAGCATTTTTTACACCTTGAAGAATTGAGTAAAAATAGTTCTTTAAGATTTGCTTAGATATTGCTACAAACTCCTATCATCGAAATCTGTACGTTCAATTTTAAAAATAGAATCTTACTAAATACCACCAAGTTAATTTATTTTTTTCTTTCCTAATACCAAGGCGTCTGGAACTTGAGTGTCGTTGTATCGGGTACGTAAAACCGGCTTTTTCTTAACATAAGGGTACATGACTTGAGCTGTTTGCCTTGAGACTTACCACGAAACGGATGTAGCCTTTGAACTCGTGATTTACTAAAAATTTGACATCGAAATACCGTAAATTACTCACCATTTACGTTATTAGATTTTTAAGTATAAGTGCAAAAGGAGATAATTAACAACAAAAGGATGAATAAATAACATCTGTTCTACGCATAGGTTAATTATTTTTTAATTTTATCATAATGTCAGTGCCAGTGTAAAAATCTGCTTTTAACGGTATGTGAGAGATTTCTTATTAAAAAATGAGCTGCCAGTGTGGGTTACGCAATAAGGTCCTTTTGGTTCCCCTTCTTTAGGTCTGATAAGCAGTTGTTTTAATTGTGTTAGTATGTTTTAATATACCTACTTAAGTCCCTCGTAGTTACAGGTGTGCAAAGCATCATTTCCTAGATAAAAAGATTGAGGAATGTAAAATTATCTACGCATTTAATGATAGGCACAAAAAAAACCTTTTCTTATCTATTGATTAATTATGCCCTACCTACCTAGCATAGTAATTAAATTTAATTGCTATTTTATACAAATAACATAAGTTGTTATCAGTTTGTATCACGAAATATATTTCAACAATATCAAGGTCAATGAGATAAATTCCATTTGACAATGATTGTCACACAACAAAATGGGCTACGACAAGGGCTAAAACTTTTCAAACCAACGGTCTTGTTTGCGCGGTTAGACATTACAGTTGTTAGTATTTTACCGCTAGTTCACCATGAAACATCTATTCTGACACCATAACAAAACGCTGCTTACCAAATAAACCAATATTATCAGCAGAAAAATCCGACACGATTCAGTTCCGTTAAACAAAGTTTTACCCGTGATTTTGTTTTAAAATCACGTGAAAACTAAGGTACACACACAGTTGTATGTAAACACTTCAATTATATTCACTTTACCACAATTTCCACTATCACGGATTATGTTTCATATACATTTATTTCAAATACATCGATACTTTTACGTAAAGAGTTTTGAATACTACGCGCAGAGCACGTCTCACCGCGCTGGTGACATTAATACAACTAGCGCTATAGGTGCGACGCGCGGGGTGGCGATCGCGGGAACTAGTTTTGCATCGCTGATTTGTTTGACGCGATTAAGGCAACGCGGCGCAAGCGATGCAGTAACATAAAACACAGATACTTTCTTAGAAGGCCTTTAGTGCTGATATTACACATAAAATATTAGGTATCTATTCAAATTATAGTATTCATGTGGCACTAACTTACAAGTTGCATATAAAAGATCGCTTTGATGGTTTTCCTATCATCTGAGGCGGCCTTTGGGGATGGCGAACTGGCGGACAAGGCATCTGCCCGGGGCTTCTCTCATGCAGGTTCCTCGCGCACTTGACCTAATACGGGATTTCTCGGAGTTTCATATCACCTGTCATTTTACCAGGCTTGCAGCGTCGACTGTCGTCGGTTTATCTTTTTTTATTATAGTTCTGCGTTGAAATATTGGTTTCAAGTATAATGGTTTTAAATAATTCCATAAAGACAAGGGCCTCGCCATGAACTATCCACCCGGTGCGTCGCAGTGGTTAAGACCGCTTGTGCCTATATAGAACCGCCATGATAAATTCGAACTTTTGATTGTTCTGAATCCTTTGCCGAAATAACTCGAGAACGGTCTTATGAAAAAATATCCATTTTCTAGTATAATGCATTTGCAAACAAAAGATCACTTAATTATTTGACCACGACCTCTGGGTCAACAGTCAGGGTTACCATTAGATGAACAGTCCTTCTCTAAAGCGGATTCAAAGACCGCAATAAGCAATTATTCATAACTAATATCATAACCATACGTGTGGTTTGTGGTAGATCAGATAGTAGATACATAGACACAGAAAAGGCCAGGGTAATGGTTAGTTATACACCTGCTTGGATGTATTCAGCGCGCCTAGCTGGAATCAACACGGAAACAAATACCGATCTAGGCACGCCACTCCTTAACAGCCTCATGAGGAAAGTGGAAGTGATATTTAGGAAGGGGATTATGGTGATTCATAAATATTATTAATCCAACGTGGATATGTGATTCATAGTAGTGTGACTTTTAGGGTAAATTTTATTTTCGAGAAGTCCTTACAATGACGTCACCTTGTTCCCGTTTACTATAATCCATGCTTCCATGATTATTATTACGAATACAAAAGTATTTTTATCTGTTTGTCTGTTAAGCTTTCACAGCTAAACCGCTACACAAATTTCAATGGAATTAGGGATGGGCATATTTTGAATCTCGAAGAAGGACATAGGCTTTTCTTGACCGCGATAACCAACATCGATACACGCGTGAGGAGCCGCGGGCATAACATTGTAGTTGGTGGAATTAAAAAAGAGTTAACACTACTACGTTACTTTTCTTCAAAAAACCTCAGTTCCAACACCAACTCCAGCTAATCCACAACAATATGAGTACCCGCACTAACTTTGTCTTGAAGATCACTTGAGAAAAACCTTTGATATATCAGTCTAAATTTCCAGTAGTGCTACAGACTGAAAGCCAATGTCCAAAAGTTTTTTTTGTAAATTTATGCGCTTTTCCACCTTTATGGTGTGTTGGTGAGTTTATTTTGCGGGTGTGCCATTCGACACATACACAAAAGACACATAAACTTTTCAATATTGGGCTTTAAAACTTAACCTAATGCGGCATTTCCTTCTTTGGTGTTGCTCACACAAACCTGACTGTAAATATATGGACTTCCTGCACTAATAATTTTTATTGCTAAAATAAACCTAGTACACACAGAGAGATAGAATTACTAGCATAAAAGTATACAATAGTTATGGGTCCATGCGTCTAGAAAACATAATAACATTATGAATTATAATCTATGTAAATAAAATTGAATCACCAAATGTGTTCTAAATGTAAAACTCGAGAATCGCTGTCACAATTAGGTTATTGTTTTTTTAAATTTTCGTTAAGGCACAAGGAAAAACGGCAAAAAAAGTAAAAGTAAGGTAAGTAGTAAAAATAACACTTACATATTTATTTTTTCTATGATACTGCGACAAGCCAATAACTTTTGACAGATCTAAATCTGTCGAGGCAGTTGGTTATTTGATAAATAATAACTGAATGACGTTTATTAAGGTCAGTAAGCTTGATATAAAGCAAAACAGAAGAAAGTATTCGGTGTACAAAAGATAACAATTTGTCTTAAAACTAAATTTGTATTTTATTTCTTTTTATACTACTTAATTATTTTAAAAAGTTACTTTCACATCGATTTAAATTAGATACTTACTGTTAATATACACTCTGTCTTTGAGTTGTGGCAAGGCACTCCGACAATCTTTCGAAGGTTGCCGGAAACTGTTGGATTCGTGTTACAGAGGGTCGATTGTTGTGGCGAGCTTTGGAGGAGTGCTATGATCAGAAGTAGACGTCTTTTCGCTAAGGTGATGATCATTATAAACATAATATACATAAACAGAGTCTATAGCTTGTTCAAGTTGTAGTTGTGACCCAGATCAGCTTTAAATAATATTCCCTAACATCTGTTTTCGTTGACTTTATTTCCAATTCACCTCTCTAACTCCAAAATTATAGCAAGCAAAAAGAGTACTTTTAGCACTTCTGCCTACGCCTTCGGCCCGACAGACAACGCCGTCTAGTCCCAAACTAAACAGAGATTGTACTATGGTTACTAGACAACTGTTACAAATATATGTCATGTATAGTTTTCTTTTGTAAATACATACATTTTATAATTGAATTAATGCTAGTACAGGTAAATGTAAAATTAAAATAAGTACTACCAAATCTGAAAGAATTATTACGTGTTATGGTTCTATGGATTCGAGAATTAAACTTTCTGCCGTGTAAAATGGACTTTATTACAAACGCTCTTAAAATCACAATATCACTTAGAATAACAGTCCTTAATTGTCGCCGAGGTCGCTAGGTTAATCACTGATATCACTCCAATATTTATCGCACTGTAGCTAAATTTAACTGACTGCAGCCCGCGAGATGTACTTCAACTAAACCATATATTATTATTATTAGTGCATTTTAGTAACTACTTGTAGGTACATACAAGGTCGTACACGGTACCAAGTATGCTTACGCCGACAAACACGCTGGAAATAACCGCGCAACAATCAATCTATATTTGACGCTATGTCTGTCGATGTAAGATTAATTTACTGTCTCTCAAAAAATCAACGGGCACTTTCCGATGTTTAGACATCTCGAAAGTTGTTCTGGAATAATCTTTCTTTTTAAAATTTTAGTATCTGGATTGTATTAAAAAGGGCGAGAACACTGAAATGTTCTTACTGATTACGACTGGCATCTTGATGACACTTGAATTTGAATAGCTTAACTTAACATGTTCATTTTAACACTATTTAATAGAAAGCTGTTACTAAACTTATAACTAAACATACATATTATACATAGTAAACACCCAAATTATGAAACAAAGATTTGCAGATCATACAACTATTTGGTCCCACTCGAGTATTGAACCCGAGACCTCAAACACAGCAGTCGCATATGATGCCACAGCGTCACCGAGGCAGTCATCAACTCATCATTTATTTGTGAAGAGGAAATGTTCGGTTGGGTTCACTGTGTTAGTAGACCAAATTATATTCTTATTGGGGACTTTAGGAGTACAGTTGTCAATGGAAAGATAACCTCATAGCCTTTAGATAAGAAGAGTTCTGAATTTTTGCACAGCGGTTCTTATCGATGTTTAACAAAAATATCTTGAGCAACTGATAAGGGAGCTCCTAAGATCAGAATGAATAAAAGCGATTTCGTAGTCTTTATGTTCACGTATGTCATGTAGGACTTGTGGTGTTACTACTCCTAATATATTGCTCGCGATCGTGTAGTCGACCTTAGGGCCATGCAGAGCAAAACCTAGGAAAATTTATTATACTATCTAGACGCCGGACCATCAAGACGTTAAATTAGAATGGAAAACGTCCTGCAATAAATTTTAGGGTTGCCTGTTATGTTGTGAGTTGCGTGTGTGTGTGAGGCAACCAAATATGTCGGGTTTTAAAATATCTCTTATTATGGATCACGAAGGTATAGGGATGGGGTAAAGGAAATGACTTAACAGTAGAAGCCCATGACAATAATACATTTTGACATCGTTTTTTGTTTTTTCAAAAGTCGGTTCCCATTTCTTCTCATCCATATTTTTATCATTAGTTTCATCACGCCTTGAAGATATATGGTTTGAAGACTTTAAATACTGAACATTGGCAGAAACAGCTGGCTAGCTGGTTGCTATCCTATCAGAAGAAAAACATTTTGATGTTTCACATCACATCAATAGCCATTAATTAATTCACTGCAGGAAATGGGCCTCTTCTTGCAAGGAAAGTTTAAAATTTAATAAATAGTAAAATATTTACTGAACAGATAATAACAATAGACAATTTGTATTTGAAATATGTTCTTTTTACACCAGATGGCTTTAAACAAAACATACAGCTGATAAATAACCATCTGTACCTGCGTCGAGGGTGATAAAAACTGCAGCAGCTGATGGACATATGGCTAAACCTAGCACGAGCTTCATATCTTAAATAGTAATTTTCATTTATTCACTTTCCAATACTCTATTTGTTTGATAACAGTGCCTGAGCGATTCTGTATAGCTAGCAATGAATGTTAGCTATAACAGGTTTGTGTATATCTCCCTGTGTGTGAGTGCGTTTCTTGCAGTAAGCAGGTGCGTCCATATTACCAGTTTTTGTGTTAAAAACGTAATGTTCGATTTATTAATAATATATATAGATACGTGTGGTCAGGTGGTAAGTAAAGCTTTTTTGTTTAAAGCATCGATGGTTGTCTTGTTATGAAATAACTGAGAAGTAGTGGTATTTTCCAAAATGAAAAGCTAGTACTTTGTAAGCAATAATTCTTCCCTTGCTTTAGGTCTTATAATTCTAAGACCTCTTTGAATGTCCCTGATGTTTTCTCATAAAAAAAAATACATTAGTAATAATAAGCATTATTGTTAGTTAGCCCTACTGGCGATGATGCAAAAGTGAAACGAATTGCACTCGTGATGGGCCTGCGTGGCTCATGCATTGCGTATGTGCATTGCACATGGCCGCCTAATAGTATTTGACCCCGACAGCCTACCTAAGGTCATAGAATAGATCCTCCTGAGAGAGTTTGAATGAAGCAGCTAATATTACAATTTTAGACGAATCCATATCTGCCTACCACTTTATTGGGCGCATGCTTAGGTATTTCTGGTTTAAAAACGACATAAGTAAATGGCCAAATTTTCAAATACTTATGAAATAAGTTACAGGGGATTGAGTTCTGTAAGCAGCCTTTGCTTGACTCTCAATGATTCGAACACAGGATGTCGATCATTATGATTGCAATCAGGTACTGTAAAACATTTTTTAGCATCATTAAGTGAGACACATACTCACACGTCCTATTGTCCTCAGGTACGGCGTTCACCAACACGTATTATACTTTCTGTTGGTGTATATCGAAAGTGTTCGAACTGATTGTTCTATAGAAAACAGTCATCATTTCTGTTTTGTAAGTACCGTTTCGGTATCAATTGTATTCTACTGCTGAGAAAGGAATGTAAAATATTTCATTTTATTTTCATTTTTTTACATAGTTGTTTTCTCAAGCTTTCCTTTCGCTTTTTATTTGAGAGTGGATTCCCTTTTTAAGGATCCTATTGTGGCGACTTCCACATACAGCGTAACAGAAACATACTACAGCGCCATCCACTGCAGATACACTGAACTACGGAGTGATGAAACGTAGAAACTACCAATTCTACATCGCGCAATAGAAGTTCTCGCGCCGATAAGCATATATAAAACATCCCACCATCAACCTTGGGGCTGTGGCCCGTCAGGCATGATCACCTCGCCTGGTAGGAGGATCCTATCTTTGTGTAGGAAGGACATGACACCCGTTACTCCACAGTGGTGACCCCGACGTGATAGGGCATCGGCTACGATATTTGTGCTACCAGGAACGGAACGGATATCAGTTGTGAATTGACTGATATCCATTCCGTTCCTGGAGTCCAAGTTTCGGAACTGGCATGGTAAATAGTTGTTTCTGTTGTTGATGAAAGTAAATGTTAGAGGCTAGTGGTCCGTCATTACTGCGAAGGTTCTAGCTTCAACCATGTACCCATCATCATCATCAGCCTATCGCAGTCCACTGCTGTGTCCAGCTGGCCTGTGGATGTCCTACACTACGTTTGCCGAGACGCGGACTCCACTCAAGATCTCGTTTACTCCAACGGTTATCGGTTCTTCGACAAATGTGGCCAGCCCACCTCCACTTCAGCTTGCTAATCCTGTGGACTCTTTCAATGACCCTGGTTCTTTGTCGGATCACCTCGTTTCTGATGCGATCCCTTAGAGAAATGCCGAGCGTAGCCCTCTCCATAGCACGCTGAGCGACTTTGAACTTTGAACCATGTACCGAAAATATCGAATCGCTTCGTAGATTGCTAGGAGTTCGCGGTCATATGGATTGTACTTTTTCTGGGACGGACTCGGCTTTCTGGAGAAGAAATCTGAGCACCTGTTACTCCACACTATTAAAAATTAGACAAAGCTAGAAGTCGGGAGGAAGCTGGTAGACAGAGTTTCTAAAGGCAGATGCTTAATTCTAATACACCTATGCACCTTTCTTATCATTGTCTTCTACCTATCTTTCCTTTGAATATATTTCAAATTCTCCTATCTAATTTCTAAAGTACCTAGTTCACAGTAATAAGCTTTCTCTTTGATACGTATTGAGACCGTTACGTAACTTGGCCAGATTCGTTAGATATGCAGAAGTTGTTCTTTAGGTCCCTTTGGTTGATAGAGGGACGCGGGGATTGTAGTGGCACCGTTCTGAGCAAAGCGATAGGAGCGTCAGTCGACTACACTTCGATTTTGTTTGTTTTGATTTGTTGCACTAAGTATACTTAATATAATGCGCAAGCTTACCCCCAATACACCTAAATCTGGCTAAGTTACGTGCCGGCGCCTATAAGTGGCACGTTAATACGTCTACCCATCCCTTCGAGTTCTATTAAAAGTTTTATCATCTTCAGAATATCCCAGTCCACGGCTATAGGCCTCTCCAATGCACGCGACTTGAATCAATCTTCTTTGGTTAAAAGTACGACTTAATTAAAATACAGTACCTGCTACAAGAGTTTCTGTTTCGTATCTAAGTTTATTTAAATGTAGTTAAATAAACTTAGATACCAAACAGAAACTGTAACGAAAAAGACGGTTAGGAGCAAATTCATCAAATTACTGAATACTTTCATTACGATTACCATTACGCTTAGTAGAGTCTCTGATATAAACTACTTAGAGAATAACTGGAACACGTAGATAAACGGGAGCGTTATGTTACACAGAGATATCGACTAAACAGGCATTACTTCCTAGAGGCGACACAGTCAGTGATGAGTGTATTTTATAGCGAAGTGAACTGGGCAAATTTTTTACGCCGATATACAACTCTAAAAACATCAAAAGTTACAGTCAAGTGACTGGTACAGTGGTCAGTACTTTGGGTAGTCTTCGATGTTTGAGCCTTCGGTAATCTTATTTAATACTAGCAACTCTCCGCAGTTTCACCTGCCTAATTCCCGTTCCTTTTAATTTACTCAGGTATAATGTAGGATTCTAATGGTGAACTAATTTTTGAAATCGTTCAAGTGGTTTTTGCGTTTATTCGTTACATACAAAAATACTAATCTTTTCTCTTTTGAAGAAAGAAAAAAAATTATTGGTAAACGCTGTGAGCCAATGGTATCAATTCGGTTTATGCGCTCATTGGCTCTGGTAGGTAGATCAAACCTGATCGCCTTTGCCGTTTCCAGAGACACAGACACAATAGTGATTTTCAGCTACAGTTTTTTACTTGGATTGATACCGAACTCGCGCCCTAAAACTGTATCTGAGAAAAATCTAAAATATATTATTGAGATACCTTAGGCAAAAAGCTGTCGAAAATTGATATATAAATTATTATATATTATAAATTATTTTAAGTTCATACAATAATTTAATATTTCATAAAATTTATTTCAAAGTTTCCAGTTTGTTTTAATCTATTCTGTAACACCATGAAATAGTAGCTGCCATGTTATTACGTCAAACGGCTTTGAAGGCGAAAGTGTCAACTCTCTACTGATCAGCGTATGCTTTAAATTGTTTGTACTTGTATTATTTTTATAAACAATGATAAATAGAATAATAAATAATTTTTAAATTTTAAACAGTTATCATACAAATTGTCAGCGCATTTTTTTTTGTTTACAAAGCCAACTAACGTCAACACCACAGAGCAATATGGCGTCCACTACGTTCAGCGTTTTTGACAAATTACGCGCGAAATTTGAAAATGTAAAAATTTAAAGACGTATTTATGGCACTTATCGATTTAATAATTTTTTTGTGTTTTTTTGTAATTAAGACACTTCAAAAATGAGTGTGATACCTACTCTTTTATCAATATTTTTTTTTAGTTACTTATATTGAAAATACAATTACCATCAATCATTTCATAGACGGAATGGAATCAAAATCAAATAAATGGAATCAAACGTTTACTAACAATAACCACATTATTGTATATCAAAGTTATTGAAGACCAACCACAGCGCGTGACTGGTCAATACTGTGAGCCACTACTCTTAAACAATACATGGATAAATTAATCAAGACTGCACTTGTTAAACTTTCTTATTTGAAACACTTATCTTCATTCCATGAACTCTCTGTTTGTCTACGTGTCATAATTAGAAGCAATGAGTCAACGATTTGCTAATGACGTTGATATACCATCAACATCAGCTAAAAGCTGTTAGCTTTCGATAATGCCCTTGAGTTAACGGAAAATGGTCCCGGTGTTGGTCAATGGCAACTCACTTTTCCATCACAAAAGCATCTGATTTACGATTTCCAGTTTTACCGTGCTTCTGCTATATTTTTGGCAGTATGTGTATAGGTGTGGTTCACCGTAGCGTCCTAACTACTGAACCGTTTTTAATTGATAAGATTTTGATAGATTTCTAATAATGACCCAGA
The DNA here is from genome assembly GCA_003709505.1 of Hyphantria cunea. Classification (NCBI taxonomy): domain Eukaryota; kingdom Metazoa; phylum Arthropoda; class Insecta; order Lepidoptera; family Erebidae; genus Hyphantria; species Hyphantria cunea. The sequence continues at coordinate 108,744 of PKRV01000262.1, forward strand.
TGGCTTTATGAATTTTATAAACTACACGGTTGGCCTAGTGGTTTTAGTGGTCGCCACACCACTTCCTACTGCGCCAAGTGTTATGGGTTCAAATCCTACATGGGACAACACTTTGTGTGATCCATAAATTGTTGTTCTAAGTCTGGGTGTACTTTGTGTCCGTTTCATGTATGTTTGTAAAGATCCCCGTGACGCAGGAATGAAAAGAAAATTTAGGCAGTTGGGTTTTTAAAATTTACTTGCTAATGTTACTTTAATATATATTTATATTTGTGAAACTAAAACTGACTAAAGCCTCCAATCAAAAAACATTTGATCAAATAAGTGAAAAAAAAAACAAAAATAAAAAAACATATGTTTATTTATTACTGTATTCAGTTCAACATACGTTAAGAATAATATTAAATTGTTTTCAAAATGTATTAATTTGATAAATAATTTTTAACAAAGAATTTGAATTTAAACTTGACACAAAAATCAGTTGAAGCATCGTGTGAAAGCAGTTTAGTAACACAAAATGTTTCTTAATAATTAAAATATAAGTAAGCCTTACATTAGTAAACAACAATTAAAATTATATATATTCGTATAACAGTTTGAAGTAATTGCGACGCCTCTATTCTGTTGGTATTTTACGCAGACTGTTACAAACGGGTCCAATTTGGACGATACTTGGTCTTTTTACTTGAGAACGAATGTTAGCAAAAGATAAATTGCCGTTACGTCACATGCGTATTTTAAAAAGTAATAAATAGTTATAGTATTTAATATTTATCTGCTTCGGTGGCGTAGTAGAAGCGTATGCGACTGCTGTGCTTGAAGTCACGGGTAGATTCCTGGGTGGGCCCAAATGTTTACATGATCTGCAAATATTTGTTTGGGAGTTTGGGTGTTTTCTATGTTTAATATATTGCATTCACAAAAAACCCATAACACAAAGCTCTGCTTAGCTTGGGACTATTTATAGCGTTATATGTTAGATGTCCGAAATATGGTTATTATTTTTTTTATTATTATATGGTTATGGCGAACGATAATTTATATTTCTGTGGAAGGATAAACAAAAATAACCAAAAATCTTAGTTTTAATATTAATTCAAATAGCTATACAAAATATTTATAGAAAGAAAGATTTTTACTGTACAAGGTGTGAAAGATAGGAACAAATTATTATAACTTTTGTTATTTTTATGAAATACTAGCTTTTGCCTGCGTCTTCGATGGCGTGTATGTCGGTTTATCGCGGTAAAGAGTAACCTATGTCCTTGCTCGAGAATTAAAATATCTCTTTGCCTGTCTTTTAAATCAGTACAGCGATTTAGCCGTGACACGTAACATAACAGACTGGCAGGTACAGTTACTTTCGAATTCTGTAATATTAGTATTGATGAGGTAGCTGAGGTTTCTTGATCGTACAGACTGAGTGACTTCCTTAAGTGACTACACTTCTGATTCATTAGCTGCAGGTGTTCGAGTCATTCAATAGAAACTTGCCATCACGTGAAATATCTGTCCATCTAACCCTATATGTTAAAACACATTCACATCAGCAAAGTAACTTTATCAAACTCTTTCTGTGGATTGAAACGTTGTACTCGAGGCTCTCAACGGCGCGGTTATTACACGAATTTCGGTTAGGTCTGTGTTTGTACTTTCCAAAAGATTACCGCCATTAGTGCTGAGTTTGAAGACGGTACAGAGAAATAGTGTAGGTCTATGATATATCGAATAAACAAGTCATTAAATCTTGTGTGGGAAATGGTGTGAACGAATTGTGAGGTGTGTTTACTCTTGTCGTTGCGAAATATTTAATAAATTACAGTACATATTTTATTTAGAAGTTTATTGCTTTTATTTTTTTGTTGGCGGGTGAAAAATTCCTTTCGGATCCCCGACCCCTTAGGGTTATAGGAGTCAGGAATATATGATAATTACGCTAAATCACCCCAACAGACAACCTCCTCCGGCCCTACTCTTCGAGGACCCCGATCATGTTTTCCAAGTTCTCCCTGAAAACATCACGCCATATCAAGCCCTATATCGAGGGAAAGGTCAACACCTGAAAAGTAAAGAATAAATAAAATAATTGTGATCGTCATGTAATATTAAATCTGAGTGAGAATCGAATATACGAATTGCATTTCGAATATCTTATCAATTTGTCTATAAAAATGTGATCTTTACTATCTTAGGAGTTGGTTTTGGAGTTCTCTCTCTAAGGAGAGGGACTTATAGGGCAACAATGCACTTGTGCACTATTACTTGGTTTTGTTTTACTTGGTATCACTACTTAATATCGGGGGAACGAATTGCTTGCTTGCCACCTTTAAAAAAAATGAACGTAGCTAAATTCTAACGTGCATTCCCCAGAATTGTTACCTTGTGTTACACATTAAATCTACTTCTTCTTCTTCTTTTGATGAATGGCAATCAGCCGGATCAGCTATTTCTGCCAATGTCAAGTATTTCAAGTCTTCAATTCTAAGTCTTCGAGTCTTCAAGTCTTCGTCGTGATGGAATTAATGATAAAAAAAAATAAAAAATGTGGATGACATGAAATGGGGACCGTCTTTCGCAAAAACAAAAAATGATCTCCCACATTAAATCTATTTAAATACATTTCTAGCTCACCTTGGCCCTAGACATGTCATGTTGACATTTAACACGATCTACGCTATTTATATTACATTACGAATCATAGACGACTATTTGAACAATAAGTTTATATCCTGCTCATGAGCCGACTAAGAACGCAAACTGCGCAGGACAACAGGACAGCAACGAGAACGATCAATCAACAACCCATAACGTCCCACTGCTGGGCTCGGGTCTCCTCTCAGGAGAGGGTTAAGGCCATACGTCCCCACGCTGGCCAAGTGCGGGTTGGGGACTGGCAAGACAACGTTGTGGCTACGTAATCTTACCGTCGGATGTTTTCAAGCCGCCTAAAGGCCTCCAACTAAGCTTCACGACTGTTATCCTATGATAACAACCGGGACCGACTGCTTAACGTGACCTCCGATTCACGGAGACGCTCATGATAACATGCCACTAGCGGTCACCCATCCAGGTACTGACCGCGCCGTCGTTGCTTACCCTCGGTGATTGTTTCTAAACACCGAGTGCAACTGGGCTATGAGCGCCTCTGAACGAGAACGATAGCTCCACACAATCCCTAAATAAACCCATCAGCCGACCGTGGTTTTGTATACCAAAACCTTCATTCTAAGGAATGACCTATGTCCGGCCATGGAAAGTTTTAGACTATTGAAAATAATGGGCGTGATGACGACCGCAAAATTTATTAGTCTAGGATATTTACATTTGACCTGTTGGTTAGATTACAATGGTCTTTCGAATTATAAAACGAACATGTGGGTACGCGAACGTCTTCGTATTGCATTAGTCGCATTTCGAATCGAAGGCTTGTAGGATCCTTTAAATTAGGCCCCTCGTTCTATCCACAGTCCTTAAACCGATTTAACATTTTTCCTTGTTGTGTCTGAAAACGATCAGATTTCCAAGAAAGGGTTGGTGTTTTGTTTGGTTCAGAGTTTCCTCATTATGAATGTAAATTTAATATATTGACCAAATCTTGCTTCTGAGTGTTAGTTATTTTTAACATGTATATTTAATATTCAAGTTAAAACTAAGGAATAACCTTCTCGAACGAATCGTGATCGAAACAAGTGGCATGCAATTGGAGAGGCCTATGTTCAGTTCAGTTTCAGTCAGTTCAGCGATAGCCTGGTGATGAGGATGATGTGTGTATTTAACGGTATATTCTAGTATACCTAATTTGCAATCAGATGCCCATGTATGGAGGTTCGAAATGAAGTTATCACTACTTAGAACATGTGTTGTGACATAATTTATTCGTCACCATTGTAAGACCGCTACAATACAAAGTATAATATCACATTACGACGGTATAACAAGTACACCATATGGCGCATACGTATAACCCTGGCGGCTAGGTCACGTCAACCAAAACTGGACCGTCTCTGTTGTACGCGCAAATCATTGAGTTTGAAAACAAAAGACTTTTATATCAATGTTTTTAAGAGAAATAAATCTATATATAGGTAGTTGACTGAATAACTAAGATACCCAGAGATCAACGCACAGCCCAAACCGCTGAGCTTAGAATCCTGAAATTTTGCGTGTAGGTTCTTTATATACCGTAAGGGAGCACTAAGAAAGGAATTTTGGAAATGCCCCCCCTAAGGAGATAAAATAGGGGTTGAAAATATGCATGAAACTTTTAATCTTGTGATGGATTCGCTTAAAATTTTGTAAAAATATGGTGGGGTTAAAGTAATGAAATATGTATTTAAGTATTTTCTAAGGGTGTAAGTTAGCGGATGAAAGTTTGTATGAAACATTTTGTGCTAGCGAAGCCGCGGGCAAAAGCTAGTTACCAATATATATAAGTATCTTGTAAAAATAAGATAACTAAAACATTGAGCGACAATTCTCACATTTGAATACATTTTGGGCAGGTAAGTATCTTCCTTCTATTTTAAAGCGACAGGGATTCAGAGGTCGGCAACGCACTTGCGATTCTTGAGTTGTAGATCGCAGATTCTTAATTTCTTCATGAGAATTAATGATCGTATTAAATGCTTGCGAGTGATATTTTTTTATGAACGGCCTCCTGGAATGACTCTACTCTGCCTGATGAAAAACAAAAGCAGAATCCAAGAGTGGTGATCACCATACTCATTGCGAATGCAGACAATGCAACAACGCAGTATGACTATGTCGGCCTAGTGATACTTCTGCATCATCGGGCCTCCGGTCTCGCATTCACCAACGAAACACGACAGCACGAACGCTGTCATTTTCACCCCAATACTACATGATTTATCCTATAATAGGCCTGTTAAGATACATTCATTTATTAGACCCCCTGCCCATAAATAAAAAAATAATAAGAAAATGCCTACCAAATTGATGACCCCTCATAGTGAGTTAGCAAGTAATAATGTCTAAAATAAAGACATCAGATTGAAAAATACATAATTACCCGAACTCGCTGAGCAATCAACTTCTCTTTAACTTTAGCCCTCCAATCTTTTACAATTGCATTTAATGATGAATAAAACACTGGTTAATTGAAAAAGCTTAAAACAAAATGTAGTAATGATTACAGTAATAATTGGTTAATAATAAACAATACACGTATAAGCATTACACGCGTTTTTTTGAATGATTGTACACTTATTAAAGAAGTTTATAGTCGTTTAAAAATGGCCGCCGATCGTAAAATCTTTTGAATGGGACGATTTAAAAGGTACATAAAACTTATTACCAAGACGCCAAACCCGCTATTTGGCGGTTTTGCATTCTGATACAACGTCCCTCCTTTTTAGGTAAATGCAGGAACGGGCTTACGATTTGGGAGGGTCGTCGATGTAATTATTTTTCATGGAATAGCAAAACGTAACGGATGAAGAATAGGGAGTGTCAGTCTTATTCTATTCTGAATATCCTAGAGGCATCTAAGGGAGTAAACGCAAGACAACATCACTGAAAACTTGAAAGCAACCCGCCTGGCCTGCGTGGTACAGTAGACCAAAACTTTCTTTCTAGGAATAGGCCTATGTCCATTAGTGAATTGTTAAATAGGCTCATAGCCCAGTTGAACTCGGTCATTAGAAACAATCATCGAGGGTAAGCAAAGACGGCAAGGTCAGTACCTGAATGGGTGACCGCTGGTGGCATATTACCATGAGCGTCCCTGTGATTCGGAGGTCGCCTTAAGCTGTCGGTGCCGTTTGTTATTATAGGATAACAGTCGTGAAGCTTAGTTGGAGGCCTTTGGACGGCTTAAAAACATCCAGTCCCCAACCCGTACTCGGCCACCGTGGGGACCTATGGCCTTAACCCTCTCCTGAGAGGAGACCTGAGCCCAGCAGTGAGATATTATGGGTAGATGATGAAATATAGATGCTGTTGATTTCGCATAAAATCTGAACAAATAAACAAATCTTAATTATTTTTTTAATCAAACATTTTTGTAACCACCTGATACCATAATATTCAATAATATAAAAATAACAAACTTGACTTCAATCGATTTGATCTCCTTATTTGTTCATCAAACCAGTTTGTTCGCTGAATGAAATGGCCTAAGCCAACTAGACGGCCTTTGTCATCCTTAAACAGTACATTTAATGCACCCACTAACCCAATCAGGAATGCTGAGCTGAGTCACGGTCTCACCGTCCACCAGCTTTTGTTTTAGAACTTGTTTTGACTGGCTGTGGGATCTAAAAGTAGTTTGATTGTTAGTGGAAATTATGCAAGAACGGATTTGTTTCTTAAAAGGATGTTGCTATGACAACCAACATGTTAGGAACATTAGAGTGATGGTTCAATTCTTTTCGTCAATGACTTTAAAATATCAGTCGAGCATATGGCAATTGTACGTACAACAGTAATGAGAAACCCATACATACCAATATTATAAATTCATAAGCAACTCTCTCTCTCTGTCTGTAGCGGTTGCACAGCTAAACCGATTTTCCCAACACGTGGGAGAGCCACGCTTAGGCATGCATGGGCCGGCACAGCGCAGGCGGTGTGTAACAGCGCCTGCGCTGTGTTTCACCGAGTGAGTGAGGATACCGGAGGCCCATAATCCAACCCTTCCCCTCATCCCACTCCCCATCCCCCAAGGCCGACAACGCACTTGTGACGCCTCTGGTGTTACGGGTATCCATGGGCGGCGGTAATCGCTTACCATCAGGCGATACGTTTGCTCGTTTGCTCAATATTCCATATTTTTTTTAGCAATGTAATACTTTGAATCTCAAGAAAGGACATCATCGTCATTAGCCTATCGGAATCCACTGCTGGACATAGGCCTCTCCAATTTCATGCCACTTGGTTTAATTTTCGGCCTTTTGCATCCAGCATCAACAAAGGACATAAGCTTCTTAAACCGTGATAACCGACATACAATCGGGCGGAGCAACAACAACAATAACGACATACAATGTATCATAATATAAACCAACAACCATTCGTTTTCCATTGCTAAACACATAGGCCTCATAAAGGAGGTTTTGGTTTACTTTAATACGCTGACCAGATGAGTTGGATAGAGTTTGTTATAAGTTTTCCTATTGTAATCCGAAATGCGAAAAAAGTGGGTCATGTTTTTTGAATGTATGCATGTATGTATGTGTGAATATTTCTTTGGCTCGCTCTGGAGTCTAAACGGCTTGTCGTACTTTTATGTGAGTGGTATCAATAGATTTGTCTTAGTTCCGAGTGTCAGATTTTAAATATTTCATTACTTGTTAACTGTTGATGATAGGTAAGGTTGGTCCAACAAAAAAATCCTTAATATAACCACCCATTATCTCATAGCAATTCTTAGAACCACTGATCAAATGAGTGAAACGTGAACATAATAAGTAGACTGGGAGTGACGCTCGCTTCAACTTGTTATTATGATGTCATATTTACTACCAAAATCAGACAGGTTCTCTGCTAGTCTAAATGAAGATAGATTTCTACAGGTGACACAAATACTGTCATCATGTAAATTGATAGCTATTGCCTGTGGCTCCGTCCGTGAGTATATCGGTTATCGCTGTAAGTAGTAGCCTATAACCTTCCTCAAATTCAAAATACCTCCATGACAATTTTTTTTTAAATCGGTGCAGCTGTTTAGCCTTTAAAACATAACAGACAGACAGTCAGAGTTACTTTCGAATTTATAATATCAAGTAAGGATACAAGCACACACTATAAAACATAATCCTCCTTCTGTTTCCATCGGTTAATAGAAGAATACAAGAAATTAGAAAGTAATACACTTCTAAAATCATTAGTCAGTCATCAATCACCAATTAGTTCAAACAATCACCACCGATGAAGAGTACTAACACCTGTTAGAAAGTGTTCGCCGTTCATCTCAATTGCCGGGCGGTCCATTACAGGCGGAATTGATTGGATGCTGTATTACATCGATTGGTTTAGATCATTGATATTGTTCTCCGTGATAACAATTGGCTTGGTGATCTTGTTGGTTTTATAATTGGATGTATGTTTTTCTTTTTTGCTTATACATCTTCTATATAAAAAAAAACTTTGTACCCTTCTCAAGAAAATTATGCGAGCACCGAAAACCGGTGTGAAAAACGCTTGCGTTGTGTTTCACCGAGGGAATAAGGATAGCGAAGGCCCATACTCCAACGTCTCCCCCTATTCCCCAAAGGCGAGCAACGCTCCTGTGACGCCTCTAGTGTTGCGGGTGTCCATTTGCGGCGGTAATTGCTTACCATATGGAGATACGTATGCTCGTTTGTCCGCTCTTACATCAAAAAAAGAACGGAGGGGTATGAAATTTATCACAGTAACAGTTTATATGGAAGAGAAGTGCAGAAAGCTAAAATAAATGAGAAAGAAATATATTATGGTCTTATTTCGACCACTAGGCTGGCAAAAAGAACTGCTATCTTTAATCGAAATGCCGAACTGCGGGCTATAAATGAAAGAAATCTTTGTGATCTTTTGTAATGTATTTTGAACTCTTTCTTGGACTGATAGGTATCTTATCATTGTGTCTGTTAACGGTAGACTATTTATACGACTTGAGAGTGTTCTAAAAATTTTGTATATATAATATCGTCGGTAAGCCGAGCTTATGTATAAACGAATTGGGACAATGTAAACGTGGTGACACTAAAGTCTTACAGCGGATTATGGAGACACGAGATAATCCTAAGAGCTGTAACGTAATTATGACTCTTGATTGAGTTGGATGTGATATTTAAAGGTATTCAATAAACACCCAAAACATCTATATTAAAACCTCTTGATTCTTTACGGAAAGGAGTAAACTCCGTTTGAATAGCACTTTATAGTATTAAAATAGTCATAGTTGAGTGAAATCATTCAGAACCATTATTTAAACCAATCCCACACCCACATCTGTGTAATATGATAATAGAAACGTAAGTTATATCAGTGAGAGTGATATGATTTCGGAGCGAAAGGCGTTGGCCACTGACGGTCACGTGTGAAAGTGATATGTTACGAATAACAAAGAAGGAATTAGATACTGTTTGTTCGAATTGATTGCAAATGATCCGTTAAATCGGTCAGGCGGGACAATTGAAAGTATGTACATAAATATCCGTGTTCTGACGGTGTGTAAACATTCCTGTTCATTCCGTGGGTGTTGTAAAAGCAAACTAAGAAAGCAAACAATAGCAGTTCAGAGTGAAGGTATATTTGAAAGAAAAACAAACTCTATACCAACCCGCCTTGCCAAAGTATTTTAATAGTAATTGAAAGAGTAATAATAATTGAAAGAGTATTTATGCTTTCCATCAATCAGACTAGAGTTACTGCAGCAGTCTCATCCATAAAAAAATTACAGAAACAATTATATAAATATACAGATTGCAGATAAATTGAGTTCAGTCACAAAACAATTACAATTATTTCTCCTGGACGGGTAGTCAAAAACCTTCGTTCAACATAAAATTTCATAAAACAAGGTCTTCATTGATATCAACTAGATATCTAAAAAAAACCCTCGTAATGCCATCCTCCCACAAAAGACTATCACATATATCATGATGGTGACTAACACAAAAACTTTTCATTTCACTCTCAAAGTCATTGACCATGGACAAAACTTCTAAACCAAATGAACATGGTCTCAAAAGAAAGTTTAACATGTAATAATGTCCGTGAGAACGCCTCCGGGCTGTTAACTGCGGGTTATTGAATTACCGGCTGCTCTGCAATTATTTACTCGAATTGTGTTATAGCCTTAAGATGTACAAGTTTGTTTTTACGTTTCCATTTGATTCGGATTGGATTCAGAACCTTCTTGTTTTATATAGGTTGCATTTAGGTATATACAGGGCTTTCTACAATGTTTTGGCTACTCCTCCTCTCCTATCACTGTATTTTGAGAAAAAAAAATCAAAGGAAATCATTTTTTCATGGTTAAAGGTATTCTAAAAAAAAACTTCAACTTATATTTTGGTAAGTAACCATATAAAAACCACTTACGTTGTCAATACACTTTGCATAAATAATCGTGAAAATCCAAAAAAGATAAGGAGTGCTATAATAGCCTTTTTCCTGCCACACGTCGTGGTAGGACAACAAGAGGTACCGCGGTGGACACAGGTGGTAGCCGGAGGGTCCCAAAGGAGCTCAGACCATCTTACTATACTGGACTGGGTGACTCGTCAGCAGTAGGTCTAGCAAAGAGGGCGCTTGGCTAGATATGTCTGGTATCCTCCTGAGCTGGAGTATTAGCTGGTTGAGGGCATGCGTGAGAGTAAATCCGTGGACAATTCGACCCAAGTGGTCACTTCTGAAAGATCAAAACTAGGACTCGTGGTGAGCCCCCGTACTCTTCCGGAAGTGGTCATTTGGTCCCACCGCTTCTACGGGACTTCCTGGACGCCGGTTCGGTCCACGCCTACCTTACTACGATTTCACGAACATTCCACCGCCTTCACACTTATCACGATAATTGTCATCGACAAATTTACACGACAGCACGAACGCTGACATTTTACGTTAATCTTCTGTGCGAAGGTAGTACCTTTTATGAGGAACAATTTTTCCCTTTTTTTTGTCTTAGCTGCCTGCCATGACTTTACTCTGTCTGATGGAAAACATAAGCAGAATCAATGGAATCAAAGAAAAAAAAATCAACTATCCTTATATCTTTCTATATTATGGAATAAGCACAATGCAGCCTGGTGACTCACACTATTAAGGACGCCTACCTTATTTTCCCGTATCTTTAATCATTAACGCACGCAATGGAAGCTTACAAATAAATAATATTCCGCCATTTTTGGAACATTTTTCATCGGCAATCTGTCTCTTTTTTTCTTAGCGTGATATATGTATAGTCTATAGCCTTTCTCGATAAATAAACCATCGAACGATGAAATAATTTTTCAGATTGGACCCCAAGTTCATGAGATTAGCATCGTCAACCAACCAAACAACCAAACAAATCTAGATATATGAAACAGAATAATGAGGATATAAGGATGGAGAGGGATGAAGCTGTGCTCCTATAAGACCATAATTATATTGAACCAAGACTTCTATATATATCCAGATACCTATGTCTGGAGACGTCTTTTTGAATAAAAATCTTAGTAACTTCCTTGCCTTCCCTTTATGTTTTCACACGGTGTTATCTTAGCATATATTTCTGAACTACAAAAATAAAAGCCTCTCAATAAAAATGACAAGAAGTAAAGAACAAAACGTTACTGTAGAATGCACAACCACTGCACCATTTATAAGTAAATAAAGAAAATAGTAAAATAATAAATTAACATAATAAGACACTGCATTTCTGACATTAAGACAGTATTATCATTCTAGATAACAACAACAACCATTATACCCCAACAGCGATCAAATTAAAAGCAGGAAAGCACGCGATTTACTGGTTAGTTGATGATTTTGAAACATCCTATTTATTATACGAGAAATGTTCAGACATTCTAGACATGCTATTAAATTCTAGTTTAACGTTGATAGAGTTATAATTATAGTTTATATTTACGAAACTGCTTTTTAACCAGCGATTTGTCATGGTTTTACTTTCATAAATATGTAGTTTCAATGTTTGAAAGAGTTTTATATTTTGTACTAACTTTTAAACTGTCGCGGCTTATAATATAATTATTATTTTCACGGGAATTAACGCGATCACTTAGTTGAAGGTATTACATATCTCTGATTTGCTTGAACCTTTAAATAAGTGATGACGATGATGCCCGTGAAAATTATTATTATTTTCTATTATATTTTTTGAAGCTTTGAGGGTAACGCTGATGCCACTATGGGCCTCTGGTATCCTCATTCACTCGGGTAAACACAGCACAAGCGTTTCACACAGGTTTTCTGTGAGGCCGTGGAAACACTCCGGTAGAGCCGGTCTATTCGTGCCGAAGCCTGGCTCTTTCCACGGTGGGTTGCATACAAAAGCGATACCTGCCGCTTATGTTGCAGATGCCCATGATGACGAGTAAATCTAACGGCAAATAACAAAGTTTAAAACAAGCTAAGCTATTTTAAGTTTTTTGTATTGTTATAAAGTAATATTAACTTTTTGTAATTCATATGTACTACTTACTAACAGAGCCCAGCGGTGTTACTCGAAATCATGCGCTGTCAACACCGTAAGCTTTGCCTTACCTCATAAAAAAAATTGCCTTAGTTACTCCTTATATCATTAGCTACAAATCAGTGAAAGTTTTCGTCGAAATGGGTCCAGCCGTTCCAGAGATTAGCCGGAACAAAACAACAGAGAGACAGAAAAAAAAATTTAAAAAAATACAAACAGACACTTCAATTTTATTTATTTGTATTGATTCTACCATATAATCTACATCTAGGTTATTTCATAGAACATCGGCTTCTGTTGATTATTTTTATTCTTCCATCGCTTATAAACTGTTACAAAACTCCTAAGCCCTAAATAATGTATAGCTATATAGGTTGATGTCGAACCGGCACCACCGGCACCGAGAGTGCAGATATTCGCGGAATGCGCACACACAGGCGCGAGGCGAACGACCGCAGCTGCCCTGTCCACTCTAGGGCTTTCACATTTCTCTGGTGTGTCCCGTGACCTTCGGGGCCAAGGTGTGGTACGACTAAATTAAACAACAGGTGTCTGGTTTTACTTACTGGTCGACTACTAGTAAGCCTAAGAAAGCTATATAAGTATTCTTTTGAGATTTTTAATTACATATATGTAAATATTCTGGAGTATATTATTTATCATTAGCAAAAGCCCATAATAGTACATGGCCGGAAATAGGTCTTCTTAGAAAGGAGACTTTGGCCTACTTCTGCTATGCCTCGCACGCCAAACAGGCTGGTATGTAAAGGGTCAGTTTCAAGTTTCCCTTCCCTATGAAGTTGATAATGTTGCCGTTGTGTAAGAGCGAACTGAGTGGAGAAAACTTTGCAGACCAAAATATGTAATAAACTAGCTGACCCGGCAAACGTTGACTTGACATAAAAAATGAGGTTTGAAAATTGATGTTGGCCGATCCTCTGACCTACCCGTTATATGTATCAATATCAACAACCCATAATGTCCCATTGCAGGGCTCGGGTCTCCTCTCAGGAGGGTTAAGGCCGTACGTCCCCACGCTGGCTAAGTGCAGGTTGGGGACTGGCAACAATACTACGTTGTGGGTACGTAATCTTGCCATTGGATGTTTGTTTAAGCCGCCCGAAGGCCTCCAGCTAAGCTTCACGACTGTTATCGTATGATAACAACCGGGACCGACTGCTTAACGTGACCTCCAAAGCACGGAGACGCTCATGGTAACATGCCACCAGCGGTCACCCATCTAGGTACTAACCGCGCCGTCGTTGCTTGCCCTCGCTGATCACCGAGTGCAACTGGGCTATGAGTACTTCTCTAGTTTTAAGTTACCGCTGTAAATATATAATCTGGTGTACAATAAAGAGATTTATTAATATTATTACTTAGTTAATATCACATTTATAATAACGCACTTATGAGTCCAGAGTTACGGGCGTCAATATATATATCTGTAGGTGCTTATCATCGGGTCACCGATCTTTCTCTTTTTTTGTAGAATAAGGGTCAAACGAGCAAACGTATCACCTGATCGTAACCAATTACAGCCGTATATAGACACCCGCAACACCAGAAGCTTCAAAAAAGCGTTGCCGGGTTCACATTAAAAAAATAAAAACATTTTACTCTATCTTCACGATTGTTATCCTATGATAACAAGACAGACTGATTAATGTGACCTCCTAATCACGGAGTACTGTCAATAATCCAGGTACTGACCACGCCGTTTTTGCTTACCCTCGTTGATAGTTTCTAATCATCAAACGCAATTGAGCTCCTCATATTTGCACACAAGATTTCATCAAAATCGGTTCAGCTATTTCGAAGTACTTTGGTAACAAACACTGCGACACGAAAATTTTATATATTAGATATACCTACATATCAACAAATTAACAACAAATGCTCTTTATACTAAGAAAGCATCGAAATTTGAATTATCCAACGATCCTATCAGGAACTTAGCTTTAAATTTATATCAAATGGTAGGTATAATAATAATTGACGTTATTATCAGTTATAATAATCAATTAGTAATATAAAATTATTAAAATTTATTATTTTCTCCGCCACACTGACTCACAAGGTTGTAAAACGTTAAAATGTATCGTGAACACGTTCAATAACTATTTTGTTGCTTAGCTTTAATGGTGATGCGAGAGAAAACTTATATTTTCTTGGTAAAATAATTATCTGTGTTAACATTGTCTTGGTAAAATAATTATCATTGAAATTGTTTTCTACTTTTTTAGTTTAGTTACTTAAGAAAGCGTGTTTTTTTTAGTTTTTTTACTGCCAACCTTATCAATTCTCTCGGTCCACTTATATTATACTATCGTTAAGATGTTGACTTGCGCAAGACGGCTGGCAGGAGCTGGAAGCGAGAAGCCATAGATCGAATTAAGTGGGGTGAAATTGGAGAGGCCTATGTCCAGCAGTGGACTGCGATAGGCTGATGATGATGATGATGATGATCGTTAAGAAAATCTATTAATATCAAGTGTCATAACCATAACCTTAAACAGTCATGAAAAATTTCTCTAAGATATCGAATAGCTTTCTCTATTTCATTGATAAATAAATAATTATTGTTATGAAACGTTATTTGTTTTGTATGGGTAGTTCTGATAATACCTGGACCTGACCAGTTGTTCTGCTTTTAGAAGCGCATGATTAACTAACGTACTAAAAATATATTTTTTAAATTTTCGAAAGCAACTCTGTCGCGCTTTCACGGATAAACCGCTGCACCAATTTCTTTAAAATTCAGCATAGAGTTACTTTGTTTCTCGAGGCTACTCACTCACAAGCTACTCATTAGGCAAAAATCAACATACGCATGGGCGTAGTTGATTGTTAATGCTAGGAATCCCTATTCCTTAATTTTTTACCTTATTAATAATTCAAAATGGCTTAATAAATATCCAGTTCTGAAATATCAAACAGAACATAAAATTGAAATGAATTCGCGTTGAAATCGGTTAAAGTTACGAATTGTCTGGTGACTTTTCATTAAACTAGGTTATCTGTTTTTTTTATTAAATATGTGGAAAGCCTGATGGTAAGCGGGAAGGAGGATGAGAGGAAGGGTTGGATCATGGGCCTCCGGTATCCTCACTCACTCGGTGAAACATAGCGTAGGCGCTGTTTCACACCGGTTTTCTGTGCGGACGTGGTATCACTTGAGCCGGTCCTTGCTTGCCGAAGCGTGGCTCTCCCACGGTAGGGAGATACCTTACTATTAATTTAGGGCTGTCATTCGTCTGGACTTTCTCCGATCTGTCCCAGTTTAGACAGTCCGGGGAGCGCCCGTAAAATAAACAGTATGTAAATAAAAATGGTATGTAGCTACTATATTAATCTCAGCTTAGTTTGAAGATAAATGGCGTTGTGTGTAAATGTAAAAAATATATCTCATTTTCATCAACTACTAACAAGCTAAAATAAAAAAATTATAAACCCCTTCACAAGCACTTAATTGAGTAATAGCCAAAAATTTCTTGCGTCATATTGAAAAAAAAGGTGATACAAATTGCTGGATCGATATTTAGCAAACATAGCACCACCGCAAGGAAACTGGCTTCGAAATTAAAAAAAATCCCCATTGAAATCAGTCCACCCGTTTGAGACCACCGTCCTTCGATGCCACATACAAACACAGACACAGACATCGACGTCAAACTTATAACACCCTCTTTTTGCGTAGGGTTAAAAAGGACTCCAGTTCGCTGTATACATTATTTGTCTTCAAAAACTTTCTTATTAAAGTACATCAGAAAGAAACAACTTACTCGTGCCATTTTCGCCCGAGGTGTTGATGATATGATAAGGCTAAATATCTCACGGTACACCATGCCTTTGTTACGTTATCTTAGTGGAAGCGAAAGTTTAACAACTATATCTGACTCTAACTAAAATGTTCTCGTTTCTGACTCTATTTAAATTCCAAATGTATCTGTACTACAATTAGTAAGTATTGTGTAAGTGACTTGACTAATTAACTATTGCCGATTTATTACCGTATTGATACAATATTGTAATCTTCAAGAGCTTACCTGCTTACTCTTGTTTAATAGAACTAGAATAGGTTTATCAATATTTGTGACGGAAGAAAACAAATGCGATTCTCGCTCACCCGGTTATTGGCAAGCAAGGAACATCAGAGTGGTTCTTAGTCGGTAAAAATCCGACAGACTGACTTGGTTTTTTTATGGAATAGGGGCAGATGTATTGCTTGATGGTAAGCAGTCTTCGCCGCCCACGGACACCTGCAACACCAGAGGTGTGGTGGGGCATGGCCCTCCGGTATCCTCACTCACTTGGTGAAACACAGCGCAAGCACGGTTTCACCTGGTTTTCACACCCAATGGGCTAAGACAATGGGACATCTAGGAGGATTTTTGACCTAGTTAATAAATAAAAGGTATATCAGTATTCGATATTTTCCTTAAATTAATTGGACATATTTCAATTTGTGATTATTACAATGTTATCATATATTTCTCTCATCATCGTGGTCATCAACAGCCTTTAAAGGCCACAGGTCTCTTCCTATAAAAAATATTTAGGTCTACCATACCACGTAAATATGATCAAATCATCAAACTTCTAGGATAAAATTGTTAAAAGACAGATTGACCTAATTCATATTTCCTATTACACCAATTGATAAGGTCTAGAAATTTCTAAAATTATACGACAAAGAATCTCACGGTCCCCGGTGGTTGGCATGTCTAACAAGAATGAACTTTATTGTGTGGGTGCATTCACCTCAACGCCTCGGGTTCGATTCCGTGACCTTTGAGAAAGTAAAATTGTGACAGCATTGTTCACTTCCTGTTCGCGCGTGCCCTCGTCTTAAAAAGCTTGACAATTTTCAATCAAGATTATTGAATTACCTTTGGTCGAGTGTTGCAACTTCATGAATCACAAGGATCCAATAAACCTACATAGAGTTTTGTATTGTAGTTAAGTGTGAACCATAGCTTTGTTAAGTGTCTCAATAGTCTCGATGCTAACTTTTTTTACCAACTTGAAAAAAGGAGGAGGTTATCAATTCTCAAATCTCACAGTTTTCGACTGGGACTGGAACCGATTTTGATGATACTTTTTTTATTTCAAAGCTGGTGCTTTCCGTGTGATTCCATTTCAATTTGATCCAGTTCTTGATTGTGATTATTATGATGTAGCTGATATACGAACACGCAGATCACCAGATGTTCACAGAGTTTCAACTCCAGAGAGTGTCACCACCAGTCTATAAGGTGGGAGTCTGCTTTCTTAGAGAAGAATAAATAATAGGTCTTTGTGGCTCGGAGGCATAAAACATTTAAATTTTGTATTTAAATTACTAATTATATTTTATTTTACAATTAAATATTAACACATTTATATTCATTTGACTTTGACGTTGAAACTTACACAGCAGGCCTGTGATTCATTCTCGTCGTTCCATAGCTTCACTTGTACTGGGAATTTGCCCTGAAACACATGGAAACCATCATAATTATATTTATCACTGGGGTAGAAAACATACCAGATACTCCGCCTTCGTGTGTGTCGGCTATCGTGATAAAGAATAGTAGTGATTTCCCCCAAGAATTAAGGTGTCTCCAAGACTTTCATAAAAGTCGGTAGAGTGGTTTTAGACGGAAAAGCGTAACAACGTAACATGTTGGGGACAAACAAGAAGATAATAGAATTATTTAGTATCTATACTGATATTATAAATAGGTAAAGTTTCTGACTAATCATGGCAAATGCTTATCCGATCCTGACAATTCTTTCACTAACTGAAAGTGACATTATTTAGAACTGACATAGCCCATATTTTATTATGGTTTACCAAAAAATTCAGTTAGAAATAACAGTATTTTTTATGGTATAAGAGGCAAACGTTGCCGGCCTTTTGAGTAGGAGTACGCTCTTTTCTTGAAGGTTTGATGGTTGTATCGGTCCTGGAATACCGCAGGCGACAGTTCATTCCACAGTTTTGTTGTGCGACGCAGAAAGTTCCTTGAAAAGCTCACATTTGTGGACTGCCAACCATCTAGATGATGGGGATGGGATTTTGTAAATCAAGTCGAATAAAAGCAGGCGGTTAGTGCCCAACGAAGTAGGCACGTTCGGCTTGCCTTCTATAAAGCTGGGTACACTACGTTCGAAACAACCTATTTGCTAAGTTATGATAGTGAAAAAACTTAGGGGTTTCGGCTTATGTTAAAGAATTAGTGCCACGTTGATTTCAGCACGAACAGGCCGCCTCGACTGGGGCGGTACCACGCTCTCATAAAAGATCAATCTAAAATGACGTGCTGTCGGGTTCCGTTGATAAGGGCGAGACCGGAACTTCGGAAAGTCTTTGAAATTCTCAAATAACATATATGTATTATTAAACATATAAACCTTCTCATATGCCACTTTATTTATTGCTGAAAATTGCATTTTAATCCGTTGAGTACGTTATAAAATCTAAGCGATAGGACCGGAATGATATATGGAAAGGAGAGGTAGTTGCGCCTTATACAAATAAAGCCGCAAGTTGCCTGAGAGAGTAGTGCAGACACACTTAATCTTCAGATATTTGGCGATAATTTGTTTTAGTTCTCGCTACATGTTCTTGGATTGTGATAAGCGATGTGACTGTAGATTAATTGTTGGTATTTCATTCCAAGTACGATATACATTGTATATTATGAAAGGTTTGTTAAAAACAATTGAACAGCTATGTAAATAAATATGCAATAACTGCAATTATCATTTGCTCATAGCCACACAATAAAGTAATTTGTAAACACAGAACAGAGCAATATATATATTCTCTGTTCCGTGTATGTAAAGCTGTTAGCGTATGCAACTGACGATCAAGAGGTTTCTATTCGACACCTGGGTTGGGCAAACAACTGAGTTCTTTCTGATTATAGAAATTCTAAATAATAGGTTGGAGCCGGCGGTCGTGTATAAAGTATGAGCACACACTTGCACTATAATATCTCCTGCGTAGTTGGCTAGTCTCCGTTGAGAGTAGCTACCGTGGCCGTAATCAGTTAGGAGTACATCATCATTAAAGTGATGTGTACAAAAAACACATATACTGACGTTGGAGAGCCATGTTTCAGCAGAAAGTTGCCGGCTCTACAGTAGCAAAATCACAATCTCACAGACATTTAGACAATTTATTCGTTCGTCTTCATCGAGTGATAGAGGTTATAGGAGTTTAAGTCTCCCCTTTCTTTGATTCTGAGGTGAAGAAGGGAAATGAGAGGACTCAGCTGCCGGTACAAGTTTGTGTTACTCTAAAACTTACCGATGCCCTTTTATCCAAGCTAATGTAGACGTCAAAGATTCGCCTCTCCTGCGATTCTAAAGGACAGTACAGCAAGCCGCAAGCGTCAGATTTATCCTTGATTGTGGTTGTGAAGTTGCCACTATCGTTAACATCAGCTTTTATAGACAATTTCAACTTTGATGCAGAGAAACCTGCAAGAATAAAATTGGATTCACGACCATATAAAATACCGATAAACAGTATTATCTGTCTATTCAATTTAAATTTCTAATATATCCCTAGTAATCTGTTAAATTAATGTTTTAAAGCACAATAGCTTGCTTCGTCATTTGATTGAATGCTCTATGAATGCTAAACTTATGAAATACTGGTTGGAATAAAAAACAATCTTTATTGTTAGATAGCCCATTTATCAAGAAAAGCTATAAAAACGCACGCTACTTCCAATTATAATAACGTATTTGTAAATGAAAAATGTTGCAAAAACGTGAAAAATTTGAAGTTATCACAGAACCGATAACCCGGTTTTCAAGATTTCGTAGCTAGTTTTTCTTCTTGTTTTCTAACTTTGTTTGCCCGCTTTTCATCCCAGAAGCTCATTGTGTTTTTATTACTCAGAACAAAAGCTTATTTTTTAAATAATCTCACACATTTTATGAGGTCTATGGCTTTATTAACATGAGTATAAAGTCGTAGATCCAACGTCAAACTCGCATGGAAACCATTCCGTCAATTCCAAAATATTGGTGCCCCAAGACTGTTAGTTTATTTCTCTATTTATCATATAAATGAATGTAGATACTTACGAGGCACTAAATCCAAAGTAACAGCATAGTTCTTGTTTGTCTTCATGGTGCAGAAGCCCGCTCCTTGGACACATGGGTCTATTATCACACTGTGTACTGTGCATTGGCTGGAGTCCACTAAATTTTAAGAATAACATTAAAAACTCTAGCAGTTCTCAACAGTTCTTTATGTTAAAGTAATTTTGCTAGTCTTCAGAAATATTAGTAGATTGTGCTTTGAATGAAAATAATGCCGTCATCTGTTTTAATCTACCCGTCCGTCTGTTGAAAGTCCGCTAAGGGGACGCAGTAAGTGACCCGCGTCTGAGGCGCGGCCTCTGAGCGGACGCAAAAACGCGCGCGAAAGATGTTTATTTCCCCGCTTAATTTTAAATAGTAATGTAGGACTTACTCTTTCGCGTTTATTAAAAATCGTATAAGAATGAAAGGGTTCTCTTTCTTACATACAATTTAGCTATACCATGGTACAAAAAAAGTTTATATTCGTTCATTTTTTCCGTGACCGTGTCGGGAAGTGATTGCCGCCAAATAATTGTGTTTGTTTCTTAAAATTTCTGAAGTTGAAGTGATTTATGCGGGAATAATAATAGAACCGCAAGTAATACTTCATTTTATTTACACACATGTATATATTCTTTACATTTTAAGTCAAAGACAACCTTGGCAAGTAGGGCTTAGTCATTTTACGAATGTGTAGCTGGATTTTGTTTTGTCATATTTAATAGAAAAAATATTAAAACCTACATATTTATAGATTAATAGATCGCTATCCTAATAAATTTTAATTTAATTAATACAAAATACGTGTATTTTAGTCGCAAATGCGTTAATTTTGTCCTCAAAGATATGAAAAAACTCAAAGTCCTCTCCTGGGATTCGTCACAGATTTGATTTAAAAAAAAACTGTCGGTTGAACAAATATGGATAAGACTTGCATTTAAAACATTTTTTTTTAATAATTTCTTTTTTGTTGTTTTAGTTATTTGATTTTTTATATTTTGTACCAGTGATTACATACATGTGCTAAAATATAGGTTGAACTTTTTTTGTCAGTATAGATTGATTTTTATATATATATTTTAATTTCTTTTCATTATCCTTGTATCGGAGTTGGGATGTACGTATTTACAAAAAACGTATGTACGACTTTATATCAATCAGTTATCTAGTACCCATAACACAAGCTTTTCATAGCTTAGAATTAGATGGCGTTGTGTGTTAGATGTCTGAAATATGTTTTCTTTGTTGTTAGTATTTAATATGAACAATTTTTAAACTTTGAAAATTTTTTTATGCATGCCTATTCTTATAT
This sequence comes from Hyphantria cunea, assembly GCA_003709505.1. Lineage (NCBI taxonomy): Eukaryota > Metazoa > Arthropoda > Insecta > Lepidoptera > Erebidae > Hyphantria > Hyphantria cunea. The sequence continues at coordinate 130,283 of PKRV01000262.1, forward strand.
TGGTTCTGTTTTTGCATGATGTGATCAAACCCGGAAGGTCAAACCGACTGAAGCGCCAATGCGCCGTCTGCCGAAAATGGACAATCACGTACTACAAAGCATGCAATGTAGCATTGTGTATATTCACTTGCTACGAGCCGTACCACATATCACATTAACACTTTACAGATCATTACCACTTATATACACACTATACACCACACACACACACACACACACACACACACACACACACACACACACACTGAAAAAATATTTGCATATCATACAAACATTTGGTCCGAACCGCTAAACTCCGAAATAACTATTTGCATATCATACAAACATTTGGTCCAACCGCCCAAACTCCGAAACATAATTTTGGATATCATACCAACATTTGGTCCAAACACCCAATCTCCGAAACAAATATTTGCATATCATACAAAGATTTGATGCAAACACCCAAACTCCGAAACAAATATTTGCATATCATACCAACATTTGGTCCAAACACCCAAACTCCGAAACAAATATTTGTGTATCATACAAACATTTGGTCCAACCCGGGAATCGAATCCGAGACCATCCATATTGTTGAAAGGTACTAGACAAAAATGCTGCTTTATGTTATAATAGATATTTATTTTATTTTTATTATTTATTCGTCTTTATTGTATACACGTAGTAAGAAACGGTACAACAGGAACAGTCACAAAGTATGTATAACAATTGGAGTTCTTATCGCTCTCGGCGATTTCTTCCAGACAACCATAACACGGATATGAGTGTTTCAAAATTTTAAAAATTTAGGGTAACTTACATACACACATATAGGGAACACATAAAACATACAAAAAAACAAAAAGAAATAGTAACGATCCATATACAAATGTTATACACTATTCCCATTACACAAACATACTTATACCTACACAAATTCATATACGCGCTGAAATATATATATTTATGCATACACATACGGACTAATATACATAAAACATAAAATTAATTTAAAAATTATTCACAATGATAAGTAATAGTCCTTCACTAGCTTTTTGAACATATCCAAGGTTTTTCTTCGTCGGATATTATCTGGCAAGTTGTTCCAAAGCCTTACTGCTTGTACTGCATAAGTTTTGAAGTCGCTCAAGTTTATTCAATTGGTCTTCGGTGAGGTCCAGATAGCTGACATCGCCATAGTCAAGGATGGGGAGTAGAAGTGATTGTGCGAGCATAACTTTAGTATTAGTTGGCAGGAAATTCCGTAGATATGTATGTATATATGTTTTATGTAAAATAATTACATATTTGAGCTATTAATATGTAAATAAAAGTTTTTTGAAAAAAAAAACCCATCCATGTTATTTAGTCTTATGGATAAAATATGTTCATTTTTCACTACGTTTATAAGCATTTTTTTTATTTTTCTTCCAAATATGTAGCATATTTTATTGGAATGAATGCTTAGTTTCATGTTAATCTTAAATAATTAATTACTGAAACTGTTGGAGGCAATATTCTGCAAAATCTTAGTATTTATGAGACACTGTTTTTGTGCTAATTTTGAGTCTCATATTTCATCATCAGCCTATCGCAGTCCACTGCTGGACATAGGCCTCTCCAATTTCACGCCACTTAGTTCGATCTATGGCTTCTCGCATCCAGCTCCTGCCAGCCGTCTTGCGCAAATCATCGCTCCACCTGGCTTGTGGACGTCCTACACTACGTTTGCCGAGACGCGGTCTCCACTCAAGAACTCGTTTACCCCAACGGTTATCGGTTCTTCGGCAAATGTGGCCAGCCCACTGCCACTTCAGCTTGCTAATCCTGTGGGCTACGTCGATGACCCTGGTTCTTTGTCGGATCACCTCGTTTCTAATGCGATCCCTTAGAGAAACGCCGAGCATATACCTCTCCATTGCACGCTGAGCGACTTTAAACTTATGGACCAGTCGAACCGTAAGTGTCCACGTTTCGGCTCCGTAAGTCATTACGGGTAGGACGCACGCATTGAAGACTTTCGTCTTTAGGCACTGTGGGATCGATGATGAGAAGACCCGACGAAGTTTCCCAAACGCTGCCCAACCCAGCTGGATTCTTCTGTTCACCTCGTCCTCAAAGCTGTTTCTACCTAACTGCAAAGCCTGCCCGAGGTATACATATTTTTGAACAACTTCGAGAACGGCACCGTGTACCGCAACCGGTTCCGGTAGTACATGTTCATTGAACATGACCTTGGTCTTGTCGAAGTTCATCCGTAGGCCGATGCGCACAGACGAGTCAGCCAGGTCGTTCAGCATCTGTTGTAGGTCCTGCAACGTCTCTGCCATGATGACGATGTCATCTGCAAATCGCAAGTGAGAGATGTATTCGCCATTGATGTTGATACCGCGCCTTTTCCAGTGCAGCGTCTTAAACAGGTCCTCCATTGCATTAGTGAATAATTTCGGGGATATAACGTCCCCTTGCCTCACTCCTCGATGCAATGGTATGGGTCTTGTATGCTGATCCTGTACTTGGACGGACATAGTAGCGGCTTTGTAGAGACATCTCAACACTCGGACGTACCGCCAATCTACTTGGCAACGCTGCAGGGACTCCAGAACAGACCAGATCTCAATCGAGTCAAAGGCCTTTTCATAGTCCACAAATGCTAGACACAGGGGCTGATTATACTCTTCGGTCTTCTGTATTATCTGCCGCACTGTGTGGATGTGGTCTATGGTGCCATATCCGCTCCGAAACCCAGCCTGCTCCGGTGGCTGGTATTCGTCGAGTCTTCGCGCAAGACGGTTCGTGATGACTCTTGAAAACAGCTTATAGACGTGGCTCAAGAGGGAAATGGGCCGATAGTTCCTCAACATGGTTTTATTTCCCTTTTTGAAGAACAGGACGACCACACTCCTACTCCACGCCTCTGGAGTCCTCCCTTCGAACAGGACAGCGTTGAAAAGCTTTTGGAGCGCCTTTAATACGGGTTTACCTCCAGCCTTTAACAGCTCTGTAGTAACGCCATCCTCTCCAGGGGCTTTTCCATTTTTCAGCTGTCTAAGAGCCATCTCGATTTCGTCAATGCTGACTTCTGGCAGATCTTCGGTGAAGTGGCGTGTTAATTTGGCCCGAGGGTCCTCATTTTCGGGATCAGGTCGAGATGCATGCGAAGCGTACAAATCGCCATAGAAGCTTTCTACTTCCGAAAGGACAGCCAGCTTGGAAGCAACGACTTCTCCGCTTACTGTGGTCAGCTTCGTCAAATGGCTTCTTCCAAGAGATTTCACAAACACTTTTGACCCCCGATTCTGCTCATCCGAGTCTCATATTTGAAACATTCATACCCAAGTTCTGTATAATATAACAAAGTGCCATTCTCGAGACTAGCTTGCTGATAAGCTTTAATTATTGTAGACAAAAAAACACCCTTTGTCCCTGACGCCAAGAATGTTTTGATAACACCGGCACACAAAAAAAAATCAGTAGAATGTGCATTTGACCGGACATACCTACGGGTACGTATTTTGGTCCGCTGAATCCGAATTCGAGGTCAGTTTGACCCCTACACCCTCGAAATTTCGAGAAAACTTCGAAAAAGCGTATAAATGATAAAAGTCGGCAGTTTTAATGAAAAAAAAATTTTTTGGAACTAAACTAAACGTGATATTCATGTATTTCGATCCGCTGAATATGAATCGAAACTTTATTGAGACCATGAGCCGTTTTAAATGTAAAATAACTTTTGAAGACTTAATTGCTTGTGCCTGTAACCAGGGCACCTCCACGTGGTGACGTTGGGCAACAGAACCATTTGGCAGAGTCCCTGGGTTAACGGCGTGTGTGCCGTCATGGCAGGTACAAGTGATAAGTACTTTACGATGCAGGGAGTCGGAGATATAAAAAAAATGTATTGAAGCATATGGAATTATACATGATATTACACACAGAAAGCGTTTTATTTTCTATTTATCGAAAAATAAAATTTAAGTTATGGGTAACCCATATTATTTCCCATAGAACAGTTGCAATTCAATTTAAACTCAAGTGTAATGTAAGAAATTGCATAAAGAAACATCTTTTATTGATAAAACTAACTGCATTTATACAGATTTCAAATCAGATTCAGAGAAATCCAGGTTTTTCTAAACATAGGTTTCACCAATTAGTGCTCAAACCCCTATCTGTTGAAAGTCCGCTCATGGGATCCACAAATTATCTAGACCTGTCAAAATAACAATTAACTTAAAAAAGGCTACATGATATTTTCGGTGAATGGTAAGTTGCCAAGACTGCCCATACCAACATGGACACCGGTTTCTTAAAGTCAGAAGTACGTTGTCGTTCATTGAGTCCTTTTGATGGAATCTCATTGATGTGACTTAAGATGGGCCATCGAAACCTTATTCAACACAAATAATTACTCATCACTGGTTTTCATCATATTTTGTAGGCCTGGCAATTTTTAATTCCGGTTGGTTGTTTTATTAGCTAAAAGCACTTAAACTTAGAACTACTCGTATATCTAAAAGGTCAATTGACAAATGACATGGCCAATAAAATTCATTTAGTTTTGCATGATATTGCCGTATATTTTAGGTATTATTATTATTACCGTAGGACGTACTTATGTTAATAAAGAAAGTTGATTTTTCGTTCCTGTAAATAAGAAAGATTTATGTATGTATATCGTAGATCTTTCACTTAAGAACGCAAGTCACATCCATGGTAATGCACAGTCAAGATTAAATAATGTTTAGTCACGATAAGAATTATTCTTTGTTAATTTATTGTTTTTTTCTTTTTTTACCAATTAATGTGATACTACTTACCATCATCGCCTCGGGCTGATATAATTTTTCATTTAAAAATTATGGAAATTTTTTATTCATTAGTCATTCGGTAAGTCAAGAAATAATAATTAAAGGATGCATAAAGAAACACCAAAAAGAAGTTTTCTTTCAAAGTACTTTTAATTCTTTAAGATACTAAATACTACAATACTTTATAATTACTAGATATTATATAATATTAGAATTTCGAGGATTTATAGGCCTTTTAAATTCTTAAATAAGAAACTTTACTTGTGCTTTTCCCGTTTTTTTAAAAAAAGGATTAATATTCTAGATTCAAGTTTTCCATCGATAATATTATTTTATATCTTAATCTAATAATCGTTTAAAAGTGTATAGTATGTAAGTAAGTGTATAGTATGTAAGTACGTACCATCTCTACAAAGTTTTCGAGTGATATATTTAGGTTCTGCTACCACAAAAATTATTTATTTATTTANCAAAATTATCAACGCGAACAAAATGACGCACCTCATACTGCTGATTTTAGCCAACAACTGAACATTACACTTGTCACTGATATACTCTTTGTGTGTATTGTACCCATTACCGATAACAAATGTGAATATGGTCCTTTTGTCTGTATAAACATCTGTTCTTTATTTATGTGGAGGTATTATTCATGAGCAGCCATGTTTGTTTTAATTTGGAATTAACAAATTATAATACTTTGTATATTTTGTGTGTATTTTGGGGCTAGTAAAAGGTGGTTTGCGATTACTTCTGCAATTTCTAAGAAGACGTTTACGGGATCAAAATCATTTAAAGTAATATAAAATAACTTTGTATTTGAAACCAAACACATACCAAGTATATAGTATTATTTTTACCTGCTTTTATTAGCTTTATTTGTAACTTTGAAGCTTTGTAAATTGATCGTGATGTGAAAACGATTCGTGTTTTTAACTTATTTTAGTTAGTTTCACAATTAGAGTTTGTCGAATTTTATAGCATACTAGCTGACCCGGCAAACGTTGTTTTGCCATATAAATTATGGATGAAAAATGATTAAATTACTAAAATGACTATTAACAAATAGTGGTTAGTGATAAAAGGGTTAAAATTTAGGGTTGTATGTATTTTTAATGCCACATTATAGAAAAATAAAAGCAATAAATTTTATCCAGAAGTAAAAAAAAATGTTAAGGGTGAACAACCCTTAACACTTAGGGGTATGAAAAATAGATAGTAGCTGATTCTCAGACCTACTGAATATGCAAATGAAATTTGGTTAAAATCCTTTGATATTTTTTTTAAGATCTTAATTCTGTTTTTAATTGAAGAGAATGATAAACAGTGTATTTAAAATTGTTCAAATTTGCGCTTATATTCATTTAAATATATGATTAATAATTAATTTTAGAATTAAGTAATAAATATAGGTAGTGCCTGAAGGTACATTTTGAAAGTCGAGTTTTATATATTAAATTTGTTTACTTTTATTTTGAACTGTTATTGATAACAGGATACTTATGCTATCTGTCTGCCTTAATTAGAATGCAAATATTAGTGATAATTTACTTCAACTTGCTGATTGGTGAGCTTCGGGTCATGGGTTCAATTCTCATCCATATTCACACAACGCTATCTAGTCCCAAACTAAGAAGAGTTTATAGTATGAGAAGAGTAGGCGACTAATATAAATACATATACTTTTTTGTAAATACATTTATATTTTATTAATATTATACATAGGAAAGACCCAAACTCTGAAAAAATTTAGTAGTCCAGCTGATTTCAGCACGAAAGGACTGGCTCGACTGGGTAAGTTTAAAGTTTACGCCAAAACGCACGGTGGTGTCATGGCGTCTGTTTGTGACAGACGTGACGTCACCATTTGTTAACCAATGTCAATTATAGCTCATAAAACTTGTAAAGTGATCGTGGTAAAAATTAAGCTTTATACATAAGTACAGTAACTCGCTCCGATTGGTGTTCAACTAAACATGCCGAATCGCTCTAAATTTGAAAATATATACGACTTTTATACTGTATGAACCCCATTTCATCATATAAATAATTTATGTAAATAATTTTAGTGGCTCTTGGTTACTGTAATCATGCCTATTGGAGTTAGCAATGGTGTAACATTACAAGGAAACATGGCTATTCTAGTTTTTAAGAACATTGGCTGATGTGAGCTGTTATCCAAGGAACATAAGTGGTTTTGGAAACACGATACATTAAGGTACAGAAAACGGCGAAATCGAAGGAGTTGAATGAGGAATGCCGCAACCACATATTAAAATGTAAATAGTTGCTACGTAGTACGCCGCATTTCTCGAATGAGGTATGCCAATGAAATCACTAACAACGCATTACGTTATTTAATTGTTATTAACGGCATTGACGTTAAATATTCTAGACAAGCTTTTGCCCCCGGTTCCACCTTTGTGTTATCGTAATAAAATGTAGCATATGTCCTTCTCCGAGTTCAAATATATCTATGTACCGAAATACATCCAAATCGGTTCAGCTCTTACGCCGTGAAAGGGTAACAGACAGACAGAGCTTCTTTCTATTTATAATATTCCAATGTGTTATGTACATCCCTACATGTATACATAAATGTTGATAACAAAGCTTATTAAAAAAACGTAAACAAAGAAAGTTGGACGTTATTTTATGACAAACAAACATATTTACTAATTTTATAGTAGCAGTGGGAGATCCACACTTCGGCATGCATGGGCCAGCTCGATCGGAGGAGGACCACGACCTCACAGAAAACCGGTGTGAAATAGCGAATGCGCTGTGTTTCACCGAGTGAGTGAGGAAACCAGAGGGCCATGATTCAATCCTTCCTCTCATCCCCCAAGGCCTGCAACGCACTTGTTACGCCTCTGGTGTTACGGGTGTCCATGGGTGGTGGTTATCGCTTACTATCAGGCGATACGTTTACCCCCTATTCCTTAAAAAAAACTTCAAGTAGTTCACAGGTAGGCCTCTCCTTAAAAAGGCGGTTTCAGCTTACTATAACTCGGAGTGGCCAGACATTTGTTAATGTTACTTCTCTTTGCATTGATGTTGTCATGTCGTTCACTTCCTCAGTTGCCTCTTTGACACCTTTAGTATGAATAGCGGTGGTAAAACAAGGTATTCTTAATCTGACATCAGATGGATCAGATTAACACATTTAGGATAGATTATCTCTAGGATATATTAGTTTAAAGTATTTAATGAAACGTGCCTCGGAGAGCACCTTAAGTCGTCGGTCCCGGTTGTATTAAACATCTATGGCAATCGTTATTGTGAACTCAGTGTCGTCAAATATACTGACAACTTTTTTCTTTTTTTTGTGTGGAAACCTCCTCGGGCCTTTACCCCACCGGGGTTCGCGGCGGGGCAGTGGGGTTGGGGTGTGCCACTTTGCTCCTGAGACGGGAGGGATCCGGGAATCGCTTTCTTACGCCATCTGGACCCCTCCCAGCGTCTGCCCGCACTGAAGCGGGCACCGTCTGCTGTTCATAAACTCCTGGTCCCAGTTTAGTCGCCCTAGGGCGGAGACAGTGTCGACCAGCTTGGGAGCAAGCTGTCGGAAGCGCTCGTCGAAGAGCCACCTACCGTCGAGGATCAGGCTCAGATACTTCATCTGGGCCTCTCCAGCTCGTTTAGTGAGGTCACTTTATGACGGCTATTATCGGGGGCCTTTACAAATATGGTGCCATCCTGAATCCAACAGCCCGCCATGCCGAAGTGTTGCTGAGCCAAGACGAACGTTGCCTGCCGAGTTCTAGTAAGGAACTCCCTGACTGAGTAGCCAGTCCCCTTCAACTTGGTCTTTGCTCTCCAGACAGTCGCTGGAACTTCCACTGAAGAGAATTTAACCAGCACTGGGCGACAATGCTCCTTAGATGGTGTGCCCAAGCGATGGCAAACCCTGATGATTGGTGCTGTGATATCATTTAGGCCCATCCAATCATGAAGGATACCCAACAAGGTTCCGTGGCAGTCTTCCTTGACAGCTTCAGGCACTACTAGAAAGATGAGAGCTTTTTGTCGATGACGGGTCGCCATGACATCAACGATCTTGACACACTCACTGATTTGCTTCCTAAGCAGTCCCAGCATACAAAACATGAGCTCCCGGAAAGCTCGAAACTCCTCGGAAACCCGTGCAACAGTTTCCTTTGAGTTCCCACCGGAATTCAGCTGGGCCTCCAACTGGGCCATACTTTTCGAGAAACTCTCCTCAAGATTGCTCTGAACCAACTAGATATTAGTTAGTTATCGTAAGGACTTATTAAATAAACTATAATTCACTTTACATCGAGGTTAATTATTTAAAAAAACATAACATTTATTAGTAGCTTTTAAAAGTTCGTGTAGACTTTTCACACCCACCCACAAAAAAAATCGCCCTAGGGCGGAGGCAGCATCGACCAGCTTCGGAGAAAACTGTCGGAAGTGCTCGTCGAAGAGCCACCGACCCTCGAGGATCAGGCCCAGATATTTCATCTGGGCCCGAACCGGTACGAGAACCGTGTTGAATACTATGGAGGCGCGGGGGGCAGCCCACGACGGGGCCCATGGAACAGCAGGGCCTCCGTCTTGTCCAGGGCCACTCGCAAGCCCAGCGCCTGGTGGCCAGACGCCGCCTCCTGGAAATTCGCCCCCTGGGCTGTGACCAACGTGTCATCGGCGTAACAGATTACGCCCAGCCCGGCGGGGAGACGCTCTCTAAGAATCCAGTCGTACCCCACGTTCCAAAGGAGTGGTCCTAGGACAGACAACTGTGGAACGCCGCACGACATGGGTTGCCGTCTCAAGGCGCCCTCTCGGTCCTCGTACACGACTGTACGCTCCTCTAAATAGTCTACCACCAGCCGCCTCAGGTATTCTGGCACTCCGTGATAGTGGAGTGCTTCCCTGATGCAGCTGAATGACAGACTATTGAATGCGTTGGCGATGTCAAGAGACACCGCCAACACAAGGGCGCCACAAAATATGCTGACAACTAGTTCAACCTCCGAATTCAGTTCACCCTCAGGGTTGCGGAGGTCCGATGCCAGTCGCTCCGTGTAAAAACTGATATTCAGGTAAAACTGGTTGAACAAGTAGCCGACCCCAAATCTTAGGAATAATAAAGGCTAGGAAGATGATGGGGATATACCTAAATAAAACTTTGAATTAAGTGTACAAATGTTTAATTATTTGACGTTATTTGTTTAATAATATTTATCTAATACGTATTCCCAGTTTGAAACAGCAAATTTCCTGAACATTCTCTTTATTCCATACTTTCCACTTCAGAGTATAGGTGCCCTGGGAAGACATAAAAATAATTTAATAATAATGTAAACATAGTTTTTTAATAATAATATAATTTATAGCTCTACTATTTGTAGGCAGTCGAGCCACGTTGCCTTCAGCACGAACGGGTCGGCTCGATCCAAGCGCGGATCCAGTTTTGGCGCCAGCTTCGATTTCATGGACGTGGTCAAGTCACAAGAAGTTATGATTTAATTTAAATAGTAAATAGATAGACGCAGATAAAAATTTGGTATTTTATTAATGTATGTAAAGTAAGTATTGTTCTTGACTTCTCCGGGCTGTTTCTGCACTTAAGCGTGGACGCCCAAGCTGCTCCTCGTTTTCTCGAAGGTGCGCTCAATTACGCTCGGTTTAGAGCAGAATTACCATGACACCCCTTACCACCCTTTCCTTGCAAGGCGGCACATGGCAATTTTGCTGCAAGTTCTGTTTTGTAATATTTGCAGCAAATTTTGTCTACTATACGCCGTAACGTACACCCCTCGGCAATCGGACGAATACCACCATCATTTTTACGTAGAGCACATAAGTTGATAAACTGTCGATGATGCCTTCGTCCACAGTGCCGGAGATCATGAGGTTTGTCAAAGCCGCCGTCAACTCCTTCAAGAGAGCATCGCCAGCCTCTCCAGTGCTTGTACAAACTAGGTCTTTCAAATGTCGCGGTGTCAAGCCGTCTAGACCGCCAGCAGACCCAATCCGAAAGGAGCAAATGGCGCAAAAAATATCCTTAGGAGTAATATTAAGGTGTTCATTGTCACTAGTAGGTGTGTCAGGAAAGGAGAAATCATCCCGAGGTGTAGGATACTTATTCTTCAGGCCTGCAACCGTATCGGGCGAGTAAGATGTTAAACTACTACCACTGTAAAAAATTAACCTGGCTGCCCCCCTTATATCCCCATTCCTTAGTTTTGTCTCTACAAAAGCAAAATTATTGTGTTTATTATTATAAAGGCTAAATAATTTAGGGTTGAAATTAGTGATATTAAGGCAATTCTCTTTAATTTATGTCTTCAAAGATTTTTGGGTGTAATTAGTTTTTATTACGTCTAAAATTCCATAAGGGAAAGTAAGTAACTGTTTGCAGGACGATGATGAACTTTCTCGAATAACAAGACCTACATACTTGGTTAAGTTTTCAGCAACAGTAGGCCTTGCACCTCGGGGTACTCTTTTAAGGATTGGAATAGATTTTTTAAACTACTTAACTTTTGCTAAAAAGTATTATGTGGATCAAATGGACATGAAACTACATTTTGAGAGTTATGAAGTTCACCAAAAGGCACCTTCAAGGCTCGCTCATCTTTTAAAAAAACGATCCTGGGGATAAATAGGGCAATTAAACTAATGCAACTACTTTGTTTATATAGCACGCTTAATAAAATAAAGAAGTAACTAAAAATTGCTAAAGTAGAGATTTTCTAATAAAACCCGTATTCACTGTATAAAGAATACGTAGATTTCGACAGCCGTTCAGTTACGACGTAAGTGAGCGAGACACTCGATCGAACTTCTCTTTATAATAAAAACGAACTAACAAGTCGTATCCATATAATAGCAAAAATTTCGCTTAGAGATACTTTGATTCTTGAGGAAGGAAAGACATATACTACTAGTTGCATAAATTACATACACACTGTCCGTTGCATCCTTATCTTGTCAAAGAGTGATATATTTGTTTTCCACATTGTGCATACTGACAAAGATACTCTAAATATATCGAAATAAATGTTTAACTTGATTGTCTATTGCTTTCCTTAACTTAAAACTAACGTTACTTTTTATGGTAGACTGCATCGAGGAATTGGTACGTAGACTATATTAGCAAATTGCAAACCAAAAGATGTACAAGTACCTGGGTTTTAAGAAGAGACTAACACTATATACTTACTTTGGGTGTTTTCGGCCCCAGGAACATATTGTAATTGTAGGTCTGCGATTTGCCGGCTTCAAAGGGGCAACTGGTATACGTGCAGCCATCTTTAGAACCGAACCCAACAAAGTCTTCATAAAACTTTCCGAGGAGCGCATATACCATGGTTTCGGTTTTTGATGTGTTGAAGTCTGTAAGAATTATTTTATCACGTTCACAAGATCTAGTTACAGGTTACTTTTTTATAACCTACTTCAGGCTCCAGTCTTTCGCAAAGGTGGAATCCGGAAGTCAAGTACTACTGTACCTACTATTAAGCCATATATTTGTGAAAGAGAATAAAGCTTATTATTATTATTATTTAGTAATGTACGTCCAGGTAGAAGGTATAGTCCAGATCAGGTCCAGCTCGAAACACCATATGTTGCGGGAGATGAGACCTTTATTGGTGATTTAAGAGTAAGAATGATGAACAAATTAACTAATCAAACAAAAATACCTTTAAACATTTAGAGACAGGGGTCGCATACCCGTACGTCCGTCCAATGACTGGAAATGGACATCAATTGGTCATAGGTTTGTACCTATGACCAATTGATGTCCAGCTCCATCTAAGGTGAAGGTCTTGCTTTCCAATGACTTGTTAGTTTTGATTAATTTTATCCAACTTACTTGGCGTGAAGTCAAACGAGATGGATACATCGTTGTTCTTCTTAATCACACATTTGTTGCTATTGGCGCACGGAGTGATGCGGGCTTCAGACACTTGGCAGACGTCAGGTAAAGCTGAAAGAAGGAGATAAGCATTTACATTAGTTGGAGTATCAAACGTAATTTATGTTAGTTATACTTTAGATTTTCGGCATATGATGGAATATACTTCAAAACATCGTAGAAATCAAAATTACATGTACTTAATCCACTATTATATTTAATTACTACTAATTTAATTCTACAATGTATTGAAGTATCAAACGCTTTCTTTCCGTTCTTGGTTCAAATCTCCAAACAAACACAAACATTTAATTTGCTCTATTTTTAATATACCAACGCAAACACACACACACAGCGTAAGCACTGTTTTCTGTGAGGCCGTGGTATCACTCCGGTCGACCCGGCTCATTCATGGCGAAGCGTGACTCTGCCACGGTAGCGTTTATCGCGTAAATAATGAGCATGTAATTTAACGCTACATCTCCGATAAATTTCATGAAAAAATACGCAATGGTTTAACTTCTAACCTATAGAATATTAGTTACAATTGCACTTAAAACTAATTTATTATATTCTCAGATAACATTATTATCAGTTCTAATATTTATGTTGAAAATTATTAAGAAATACTGGCCCAGTAAATTTTCATAGAGTATTGATATATGTAGAAATATGAACACGGTGGCCTTATTTGAGACTTTACGAGTATAACATTAAGTTCTTTAAATTACGACTTGTATTAAACAAAACGTAGTCTATTTCTGTGCAGATATAGACTGCAAATGAATCTGCCTTATATAGGGATGCGTCAGAATATGGGTCATCTTATACTTTAGTAATTTAAACAAACCTCTTTTCTTAGAGTATGAATAAAGCTGATATTTTTATGCAGGTTGATATATCAACTTCCATATTAGAAATCAATCTTGTGTCGCGGGCGACTTTACAAACGAGACATGTAAAGGAAACAATGAACACCCAGACTAAGAACTACAATTTGTGGACCACGCAAAGTATTGTCCCATATACGGTTTGAAAAGACAACACCGGTCAAAACCTGGAGCTCACTACCACAACATGTTTCTCTCCCTTTATGTCCACTGGTCCTTTAAGCGGAGCGTGAAACAATATCTTACAAGACCGCCATAGTGTGGCTCACCATGCTGCACTGTCCGCATTCGCATTGAAGATGTGACCACCGCCATTGGATTCTACGCATTCTTTCCTTCAGGCAGAAAACAGTTATTTTGGTAATAACATAAAAAAACCCAGCGCGGAAGAATAAACTATCTGCGTAGTTCCAGGTTTTCTCTTCTCTTCTAGTCTATGTATGGTTGGTGAAGAAATCGTGTTGTAAGTAAGGTTTCAAAACTAGATTTTTATGACTTCTTCTCTTCTGAACTGTTTCGAGATTATTTTCCAACAACAAAAGTATTCTTTTAAGCGTCTTATTTATTTATTGGAGGTTGTGAGTAATGATTACTTATTGATAATTCGTAATGAGAAAGATATGGAGTGTCTGTCCCTATCGTTTGTGGTTTCTCACATAATTTTATTTATTGTGATATCATTTGTAAAATTAACAAAGTCTTTGTGTAATCATTGTCCAATAGCGAGCCTGGTTTCATTGACACATATATTAATTACATGAGATAACTTATTGTTACAAATCATCTGTCTTACACCTTAAAGTTTTGTTTTACCATAAAAATATTTAAAGAAGTGTTCTTTACGTCCGTTTCATTATGTTTGTAAAGTGGGCTACTTTACAAACGCGACACAGGACGAGTATATAAGTATTAAGTACAGTAAGTAGGGCAGGTATTTATCTAAAAAAATTGGTAGTTCTATCTGTTTGTTTCGGCTAACCTAGAATGGCTGGAACCATTTTAACGAGACTTTCTCTAACAGACAGTTGATGGTATAGTGAGTTTCAGCTGGTTTCTTATACAGGAATTGTTTTTTTAAGGGAAATCTTCAGACTTTATCAGCCATCCAGTTTAGCTAATAATAATAACCACATCATATGGAGTTCCCATGGCTATGACTGCAAGTAAAAGGTTGACGCTTGTACACCTAGATAAAACAAACCGTAGGTAGGTTGCATATGAAATGCGGGTGTTTGAACCGTAACTTGATAACACTCCTTAACTATCTCCGTCTGAGATAACTGTGACCTCTGTGTGCGTCACACCTTGTGTGGATATTATTATAGTAGCTAATGTTTGTATAACGATACGATAAACTACAGAGCTTAATTGACTTTTATCATTAGTAGTGGTTTTAAATAATTTAATGGTCACCCATTTTAAAAGGATATCGGTAATTATAATGCATCTATATGTTTTTTTCTAGGGGCAAACGAGCAGACGTATCGCCTGTTGGTAAGCGATTACCGCCGCTCCTGGACACCCGCAACACACACAGACAGAGGCGTTACGAGTACGTTGCCAGACTTTGGGGGATGGGGAGAGGGATGGGGGAGGTGTTGGAATATGGACCTTCGGTTTCCTCATTCACTCGGTGAAATACAGCGCAAGCGCTGTTTCACACTGGTTTTCTTTGAGGCTGTGGTATCTCTCCGGTCGAGCCGACCCATTTGTGCCGAAGCGTGGCTCTCAAAAATAAAGGTAGGTGATATTAATTTGTGGCAACAGCTTGCATACTGTTTCATGTAATACTAACATTATTGTTCCTGGACATCAGACTTTTGAAAAGAGTGGCCATGAGTTCTTTTGCCAGAATTCTCTGCATAATAATGGGAAGAATTCTGGCAAATAAGTTATAGATCGACACCAGTAAGCAGTAGATTACGGTGTTTTGACATAATTTACCTTGACAATCCAGTACATGCTGTGGCGTCAATTTTAACTGTAGCTTCAATTAAGAAATTTTGATATTGAATTGCGATAAACTATATTCTTCATAGGTTAATTTACTACGTTGGCATTTTTGTTCAAACTTGTTAGCAAAAAAAACACAACTTGACAACCTCCTCCGTTATTATTGAAGGAATTGAGAAAAAAACTGAGTAGTATTAATTTCTAGCACAGAATAAGTCTTATCTAATTTTTTTCTTACACTTTTAACAGTATTCAGTTATACGCTTAAGGAGCCTAAGGCGCGGGATACCATTGACAAAGATGAATTCCAACATCTCCTTTTTAAATTTAACAACGTTCCACATACCTTCATCACAAGGCTTTATCTTGACAACTGTTGCAAAAGCCGACGTGTATAACGCAGCAAAAAAAAATAACTTCAGGACGGCCATATTGGTCAGCTTGACTGCTACAAGTGAAGTGACTACGAAATTTATATATGTTTAAATGATCCGGTTGACCCTATGTCACTGATAAAATATCAATAACGAAATTGTTTATTATGTCTGAACGGATTGATCTGTTACACACGTCTGTTCTACTAGTGCTCGTAGCTAATGACTGGAATTATCTAATAGTAAATATCTTTTCATAGTCTTTCACTCAGAGCTTGTTTACATATTTTGCAAAAACAATTATATTAAAATTAACAATTCCAAGAAACCGATTCATAATAATTAGTAGCGTTATTGAAGTTATTTTATGAACAACAATCAAAACGGTTATTTGGTCGGACGCTATGGCCAATACGGCATATGCATGTTTTATTTTAATTACTTAATCTGATCATTTACGTTTCTATAACATAGAAAAAAAATAGGCTTGAAATTAGTAAAACTAATTTTTAAAGTGAAAATAAAGACACTGACTAAATTTGAGCTATTCAACGCCGCTATTTTGCGCGCGCTTTTCACACAGCCAATGATGTCATCGCCATTAAGTCTTTGTTTACTATTCAGTGTTTCAGTTACTTTATAATTATTTACAGTTTTAATTGCTACAAAAAATATGGAAGAAGGTAATTTTTATCACAAACATTACTAACGCAGTTTGAATTTGGACTCTAATAATTTCGATGAAGTGCCTATCGATGTTACATTACGTTTCGATCTATAGTGATGCGTTTTGTAAGTTTGAATTACCGTCTCTTAATTTTCACTTTTTATTTAATATTTTCTGGGTTAAATAATTTTTAAATGAAGAAAATACCCATTAAGTATATTTTAGACAATACAATCAAGAACACAATAGACAAGACAATAAACAATCTAGAATTTTTTATGCATATTCCATAATGAATGTTGGACTATTTCGGTAACAAACAAAGAACTACAGAACTTGTTCTAATACTTTGTGAACGAGTTTGATAGATACGCTCTTTCATGATTAATTCTCACAAACTACAATCTAAGTTGCAGACGGAAGCCTTATAATATCACTCAGATCTCTTGTTAACAATAGGGACAAAAACTTAATTCAGTTCTTAGCTGTGACGTTTTGGGCATGACTACAGATAAGTATATATTTATCAGCTACGTGACCTTACTGTAACCCCAGTTCTCTATATTCGTTTACCTTGATAAGCTGTTATTTACCAATTATTTTTGGTGAAATTAGGCACAAATCGATATATACATAGACAACATCGATTGTCTTCTATGTATCTATCATAGCGTCATCGTTTGCTTTATGATCACGGGTATATCTATTAAATTATAATTCTCGTGTCATGTTATTGCTCAGGATAAACTCCGAAACTGTCCAACCGAATTTCAAGTTTTTTAATGTATATTTTGCTGGCGTATCTCATATACGACATTCTAGTGAGAAAATAACTTTAAAATACTTGGAACCATTAATTGTAGAGTGGGAGTTAATACTTTCACGAAAAAAATTCTTCTTCTTCTTTTGATGATATGGCAATCAGCCGGATCAGCTATTTCTGCCAATGTCAAGTATTTCAAGTCTTCAATTCTAAGTCTTCTAGTCTTCAAGTCTTCGTCCTGATGGAATTAATGATAAAAAATATAAAAAATGTGGATGACATGAAATGGGGACCGTCTTTCACAGAAACAAAAAACGATCTCAAAAAAAAAGAAAAAAAAATTCATCCACCATCATTTAAATTTGAAAGACATTAACAAGTCACCTACATATTGCCAACTTTCAACTTCAACTTTTGATTTAATGGCTCTATGGTGTGACCACAATTTTGCCAATGTCATGTTTTTGAAAGACAAACTGTCAAAGGATTTTTGTAGAGCTTCGGTAGAGCCGGAATAATANACAGATGTCGAAAAAACTTGCTCTAAACAAATCTATCTTCAAAAATCATTGCCAACTTTATAAAGTTTTTACAGTGACAGTGACGCTAGCCAACATCAACATCGGGGTTGCCTGTGCAGGATTTAAAATTCTTCCATAAAACAGTGATACCACAACAAAACTAGATATTTGCCAGAGAAATAAATCAGTATAGAGAAAAGTATGGAACTACTTTTTCAAATAATAGATGACTAATTAGATAAATAAGCCGACCTTATAACACAGGCGGTAACCAAGAACGTCACGAAAGCAATAGACGAGAAAATGAATGCAATAATTAAGGAAAACAAATCCTTAAAAAACAAAGTACCAGAAATGGAGCTGAAAATTAAATCCTTAGAAAAAGAGAAACAAAAAAACAATCTCGTTTTCTTCGGAGTAGGTGAAATCGGCAAGTCTGAGCGGGAATTAGACCATATAAAAGATACCACAGAGGAGCTGGGAGTGCAAATGAATTGTCAAGAGATTAGTAACGTATATAGAGTTGGAAAAAAGACGGAAAACAAAACCGACCAGTCGTAGTTTCTTTTACAACCCAATGGAAGAAAGACCTTGTACTCAAGAACAAGTCGAACCTCACATCGAAAATATACATTAAACAGAATTACTCCAAAAAAACTCTGGAAATACGTAAACAACTACAATCTCAAGTGGAAAAAGAAAGAAAGAATGAGAACCCTCAGATTCTTCTAACCAAACAACACAGAAAAAAGTTAGCATAAGCAATTTAACTAGAAAACAACCTAATCTCGTACAAAGGTACAGAAAAATGAAATTACTAGACCAAACATACTAAATTATGTAGTTAAAATAAGATCTGATCCTTACACAACAACGGCTGGTCCCCGCGGGAGCACTAGACCAACACCCTCCAGCAAAAAGAAGTGAAACATGTACCATTGCAACACTCAACACAAGAACTCTGCGAACAGAAGAAAGATTGCTCGAATTGTATAGTGTGGTACAAATTATAAAATTTGAAATCCTCGAAATATGTGAAATACGAAGACTAGATGAGAAAATAACAGAAAATATCGATTATAGACTATATCAGAAAGGTGAAACAGCAGGCCAGAGAGGAATAGGTTTTTAAATTAAAAAAACACTGAAAAACTATATACAAGAACTAATATGCAGTTCTGACAGAATTGCAATACTCAACATTAATTTGCCAACATATAAAAAATCGTGGTGAATTATACAAGCATACGCAGGCACAGAATTAGCACTAGAAAGTGAAAGTGAAGGCTTTTACTACACTCTGTCTGATGTAATAAAAAATACAATAACAACAATCTCATAGTTATGGGTGACTTCAATGCACAGGTGGCTCCAAAGAACCCGGCGAAGAACTGATAATGAGAAAACATGGATACAGAAAGAGAAGCACAAATGCGCATAGATTAATTGAATTACTACTACAAAAAAACTTAATAACACTCAATTCAGTCTTCAAAAAGAATCCGAAAACCAAGTGGACTTGGCTGTCACCTGATGGCAAATATAAAAACGAAATCGATTACATAATAACTAATAGACCAGCGTTTTTCCATGATACACAAACTATTCAAAATTTTAATTTTGGTACGAACCACCGCATGTTACGCTGCTGTTTAAAAAAGTACCCAACCAAAAAAGCTAGAAACAATTAAAAATAAACTGACGTTAGAACACAGAAAAAAAAAATAGATTCTTCGTTCATCAAAACACTGAAAGAAAACAGAAGTGTCATAGAAAAATACGACCTAATGGATACACAGCTTTCAAAATTGCGCAAAGTAAATATTACTTAAGATGTAAAGTTAGGTGAGGAAACAATAAAACTTCTAGAAGAAAGAAAAGTACTAATGATGGAGAAATCAAAAACTAAAGAAAATCGTAACATAATATCTTATCTTAGCAAACAAATTAGAGAAAATATAAGCAAGAATAGGAAATTCAGAAGAATGAAAAAAATTTAGATGAAATCCAAAGAACAAGAGGGCTTAGAAAAGTTCTTAAGGAATTAAGAGAATATGGAATGGAACGAATACCAAAATAACAGATCCAAATAAGTAACTAATCGCCGGAGAATTCAGAGTGTTTCCACAGACTACTATCGAAATCTTTACGCAAACTGACAGCGATCTCAGAAAAAACGTCCATAACGATTCTAATACTAGCTATAAAAAAGTCCCATCAATACTATTGCAGGAAGTACAGAAAGCCATTGTGTCACAGAAGCTACAAAAAGCTCCGGGACCTGACCATATAACAAATAAGTTAATCAAAGGCACCGAAGAAGAAATAAGTCAAATTCTGACTAAATTATTCAATGATATTATAACAAGAGGCACCATCCCGGAACAATGAAATGAATCACATATCATTCTCCTTCATAATAATGGGGATAAAGATAAAATCGGCAACTATAGACCAATTAGTCTAATATCAAATGTGTACAAAGTTTTTGCAAAAGTAATTCTAGGAAGAATAACAAAAGTTTTAGACGAAAACCAACCGATTGAGCAAGCAGGATTTAGAAAGAACTACAGTACTATAGATCACATCTACACCATCAAACAAGTCTGTGAAAAATATAATGAATTTAAGAAGACACTGTATATCTGCTTTATAGACTACTCCAAAGCTTTGACAGTTATAAACATAAATTTATCTGGCTGAGTCTAAAAGAACAAGAAGTGGATGATGTCTATATAAAACTAATTAAGTCCATCTACAAAAAAAGCAAAAGCAGTATTAAATTAGAGTCAAAAGGAGATCCCTTTCCAATAAATAGAGGCGTGAGAAAAGGAGATCCAGTCTACTAAGCTGTTTAATGCTGTCCTGGAACGCACAGTAAGAAGATTAGACTGGGATAATTATCGTATTATAATCAACGGGAGGCGCCTCAATCATTTCAGATATGCAGATGATATTGTCCTGCTAGGAGAAGATCCAAAGAAACTAGAACAGATGATAAAAGATATAGCAGAGAAAAGCAGAGAGTTGGGTTTAGAAATTAACAATCATAACAACAAAACTAATGACCAACTCGATAAAAAGCAACATAGAGGTCTACGGAACCAAGTTATACATGTTTATATATAGATATATATATAATAATGGGGATAAAGATAAAATCGGCAACTATAGACCAATTAGTCTAATATCAAATGTGTACAAAGTATATATATATACAATATATATATATATNATATTGTATATATATATATATTGTATGTGTTGATGTATATATGTATTGTATATATGACTAAGATTAAAAACCAGAACGATGGAATTATTATCATCTTTGATGTCTGATGCCAGCTGTTTGTTGTGTCATTTAAAGTTTCATAACATTTTACTTTTTGCGCTGTACCACCATTCTCCCTCTATTCGAGTCGTTGATAATTTTGTTGACGAATTGGACTGCATTCTTACGCAGATGTCGGCCTTGAAAAATATTGTTGTTATGGGAGACATTAATATTGATATTACCCAAATGTCGTGTGCCAATCTGCTAACCAGTATTTAAACCTTGCTGCTACACATGGCCTTCTCCCTGCTCATCTTCTGCCTACACGTGGAGTTTCTTGTATTGACCATGTAATGATTAAATCTAGTCTTGATATTACAACTTTACGACACTTATATCACTGATCATAGGCCTACGATTGTTTACTTGCAACACGTTAGGTCTTTACCAGCATATAGGTGTACTCGAAAATTGTTGATCATCCAGCCGTTATAGCTGATATATCCTCATGTGATTTTGGTGATATATTTGGTATTCAGGACGCTAACATTGCTGCGGAGTCATTGATTTCTACCATTAGTACAATTACAGCCAGGCACACTAAATTAAGCCATGGATCACAAATGGATTGCTGAAATGTATCCGAAATAGAGATAATATGGCACGTACTTTGATGATTAACCCTGATAATTATACCGTTAGGGTCTCTTACTTAAGATACCAAAACTTTTGTAATAAGCTCCTCAAAAACATCAAAATAGCTTACGTCAAAGAACAATTTCATAAGGCTAGAAATAACCCCAAAGCTACATGGAAGATAATTAGGAGTGCTACTGAGGCGAGTGTCAATACTGCCTCTCCAAACGAATTGTTGATGTCGTCTTATGACGAAGTGTCTTCAGTTAATGCTCTTAATGAGTTTTTTGCGGGTGTGGGCAGGAATCTAGCTGAAAAATTTGTTAATAGTACAAACAATCTAAAATATTGCCATGACACAGCGATATGTAACTCGCTAGTTTTTCTTTCCGCTGATGAAAAAGAAGTCACAAGTCTGATTCTTAGATTGAAGGTTGCTGCGGTGGGCTGGGATGGTATTTCATCGAGACTCTTGAAGTGTTGTTTACTTACCCTTGTGCCTGTAATTGTTCATATCTGCAATATTTCACTTTCAACTGGCTGTTTCCCTAAAGCCTTTAAAAAGGCAATTGTTCATCCTATATTCAAGAGTGGGGACAGGCACAGCGTCAATAACTATAGGCCTATCTCAGTTCTACCTGCAAATTCAGAGATACTTGAAAAAATCTTAATAATAATTTAATTAGGTTCCTTGAAAATCATAAAATTCTAACTAATAATCAGTATGGTTTTAGAGGTGGTAGATCGACTGAGGATGCTGTTTCCGCTCTAGTTGATCATGTTGTTTGTCTGTTCCACTTCTTTTGCGCAAGGTGGAAATCTATGGCATCCGTGGAGACACTTTTAATATCTTCCAAGAATACCTACGTGATAGGACCTAGTGCGTAGACATTAAGGGTGCTACTAGTGGCACTGTGACATTGAATTACGGAGTTCCTCAGGGTTCAATCTTAGGCCCAGCACTTTTCCTCATTTATATTAATTATTGTTGTGAGCCTTGTCATACGCTGATGTTATGTCAAGGAATGCTCCGCCCAGGTATTCTTTATTTAGAAAAGATATACGGATATCAGTGGATAGTAAACCGAGGCTGTCCATCGTGCTTCTACCTTTTCTAAGCCCGTAATGGAAACCCCATTACGGGCTTAGAAAAGGTTGCTGGTTAGCTTTTAAGACAAGATTTTTTTAAAAATGAATGAGGAGTTCCGTCTAATCCAAGAGAAGAATCAATTAAACCATCTAGCGCCAATGATGAAGCTCAGGAAATGAGAAAATATGGTCAAAACTATTTACGGATGGAATAGGGGGAGACAATGGAGGAAAACAATCTAAGTTGGGGACGAAAGGAGGAGCTAGTTTATCAGGGAAAATTTTAAGCCAAGATGATGGATCAAAGCTCAAAATATCAGTGCTATTACAAGACCCTAGAAACTAGAAGCGAATAGTCTTCTTCTTAATAAAATTACCTCAAATTATAATAATTGGTGCCTAATTTTTACTGACGAATCCAAAATCTCAGGTGATAGCGCAGTGGGTGCTGCTGTTTGGATTCCTTCTAGTAGCCTAATTTTGAATTTTAAATTGCCCGCTTCATCGTCTGTCTTCACAGATGAGTCTATAGCTATCTTAGAAGCTATTCCCTTCGTATAGTCCCATAATTTAAACAATAGCATAATTATTTCGAATTCCAAAAACTGCCTGGAATCTATCCTATCAAACCCATTTCGATCAAATCCAAGTATACCTATTATCCTTAAAATAAGACATCTCCTTTTTCAATGTCAAGAATTAGACATAAAATTTCTCTTGGCCTAGATACCTGGACACTCAGGAATTTCGAGAAACGAGGCTGCTGATTCTTGCGCAAATAACGCCGCTTATACCGGTTCACAAGATCATGCAGAAATATACTCCTATGATATCTGTTCGTCCCTTAAATCATAGCTATCCGAGTTTTGGTCTAGATTGTGGCTCGTGTTGAGAACTGTCAAAGGGCAATTTTATGAAGATATTCAACCAGAAATTCCTATTAAGGGGGTATTCAGGCCTAGAAATTTGAAAATATCGTTTTTTTGCATATTTTCAAAGTTTAGACCCTTAAAATATGTCCTTAAATAGATTTTTCAACATTCGAATTATTTTCGGAGATACAGTGGATTTTGTGACGCATCATCTAAGCCAGCCGATCGCAGCGAATCACATAGAAAACAGTGGCGGTTGCCGGACGACTTGAGCACTCGTTCTTTCCGAGAATTCTTTTGTTTTCAACATAAGCCTTTATATATATTCTATTTATATCTATATAGATTTATATATACTTTTATACATACTAAATATAGCAGGAACCGTACAATACAAAAGTCATAATGTTGATTGTTTGTCATTTATTATTCTGTTCAGGTTAGTTTCAATCTTGAAGCGAAGTAGACAAGTGCTGAAGAAACATCGAATATGAAGTAGAAGAAGGCCCAATGTATGGATCTGGGATTACCGATTAATCCAAAGTGAGTATTCACAGACCACAGAGTTAAGTATTAAATATCATTATACGAGTTATTCTACTGGAATTGTTTCTCAAACTTTAAGCGCGTTTTTCTCGAAACTACTTTTTTTGAAGTGGTTGACATGATATCCCAAGTTCTACCCAACCGATTCCTTTGAGATTTGGTGGGAATCTTCTTTATATATCTCTATGTCGCGTCTGCCTTGGATTTTAAAAGATATAGATTTGGAGTATTTTTGAAAAAATTAAAAAGTAAAAAAAATGGGTAAATAATTTGATATTTCATGTCGACGCCATTTTGTGAATTTTTTTTTAGCTAAACTCAACGGGATGGCGACATCTTTACAGATTATGAACTTTTTATTTTTTTTTGTTTCAGATCACTACAAGGGCTGGAATCATGTCAACCAGGGCGCACCGTTTTTTTTGTAGCCCCCACTTCACCGGTCTGTAATTTGTCCAATTTATCAATTTTATTTTCAATTTTTTTATATTCTTGAAACATCAATAAACGTCATATGAAAAAACGGATAGTAAAAATGATTTTCATTTTTTTAATGTTAGTTCTAAAATGCATAAAATTTAGGCTTCTAAACCAAAATATCCCCTTAAGCCTTAGATTGCTAAATTAAAGAAATTGAAAGACATTACTGCACTTCTGTATTTTTGGCTAAACTAAGAATTAGGGATAGGTCTCTCTGTGAATGTGGACTTGATGAGGGATCCGCAAATCACATATTTTTTAATTGCCCCAAGAATAGATTTCCTATTTATGAATTCATTCCTGCTCATATTCCTCTCCCCACATCCCTTAAATTACTCTTAACGCGGGTTTTCACTCCTTTTGTATATATAATAGGCAAGTGTATAACTGTAAACAAAATTAAACTATAGTTTCAATTTCTTATTCTTTCAACATCAAAATTATTTATACATTTAGTACCATAATTTTTAATGTCATTTATATGTATAAATATTAATATTTTAATATGACGTCTACCGTTAATTGTATTCATTGTAAATTTATTAATGCCTGTAAAAATCAACAAATCCATATATATTTTTATTTTCACTATTCAAAATCAAATTATTATTCCGGATCTACCGAAGCTCTACAACAAATCCTTTGATAGTTTGTCTTTCTAAAACATGGCACTGGCATAATTGTGGTCACACCATGGAGCCATTAATCAAAAGTTGAAGTTGAAGTTGAAAGCAAATTTATCAGTCAAAACAGAAGGATTCAAACGAAGGCAGTTTGGACCACATATTTTTTAATTGCAAGAAAAACAATCCATCTTTGGACTTATATGGCTTTTTAAGAAACTTAAAGATCCCCACCCCTATTAATTTCTCTTCTCTTTTAACCTATTCATCGCCAGAACTCGTTCAGGCGTTAATAACTTTCATTCGTTGTAATTCCATTAAACTTTAATCAGTTTTCCTTCTTCCTTCTTCACTTTGCTATCTTTGTATTTT